>JAWDEX010000005.1:10314586-10326842 GCA_035221805.1 Trichilia hirta | reverse complement strand
TATGTTCATCGGATAGGAAGGACTGGGCGAGCTGGGAAATCAGGACTGGCAACAGCCTTTTTCAATGACAATAATCTTTCATTGGCAAGACCTCTAGCCGAGCTAATGCAAGAAGCTAGTCAGGAAGTACCTGTTTGGCTTACTCGTTATGCATCAAGAGCTGCTTATAGTGGTGGCAAAAACAAGCGTTCTGGAGGAAATCGTTTTGGTGGTCGTGATTTCAGAAGAGATGGCGGGTCATTTAATAGAGGCACAGATATGGACAGTTACGGTGGAATGAACAGTAGCAGTGGATATGGGGCTTCTGCTGGTGGTGGTGGTGGTGGTTATGTTGGGGGATATGGCGGTGGTCCCGGTATTTCTAGTGCATGGGATTAGGTAGTATTCAACTTCATATACTGAAATGTTCTCTATTGATCTCTTGAGTGTATATATATATATATATACACTTCAAAATTACATTGATTATTGTCTATCCATCTTTCTTTACTTTTATCTTTAGCTCGTGTGGGTTCTAATTTAGGAAATCTTTTGCAAAGTTTCTTGGAGGGAACATTGGGTTTAGCATAACAAACTGCTGTCGACTTTCCAGAGATTCGGTGCTGTTAAGGTCCGAGGTGAATAGCAACAATAAAATTAGTTTTTCTGTGTGCATACTTGGATATTAAATTTTTTTGACTTGAAGAAGCGGCAGTAAGGACGGAGGTGAGACTTGATGCTTCACCTGATCGAGTTTATTTGAGACTTTCTGGGTATTTTGCAGATAGAAGCATATTTAGGGTCCTAGCATTTATTTATTTTTTTATTTCTCCTTGTTGCAGAAAATTTTATTCACATGGATTTGTTGAATCTAAATTTGAATCAATTGAATGAGAACATATGAGATCTTGTAAGCTGGGAATGTATTAAATCAACTCTTAGCTAGGCGTGGTCATTGGCAATTCCGCAATTGCTTTCGACCTCCTCGGTAAATTTCGATTAGTATTGGTTCAAAACTCGTTAAAGTTTTTCGAATAGAAATCAACCTATAATTCGAATTGACTCTTACTCCAGTGGTTGGAGCGATACAAAAGTGGGAAAACTTCTTTATAATACAGTTCAGTATAAATTTTTGCTAAATTAAAAAGGAAACCAAAATCCAAAACCTTTCCAAATGCTCTGTTAAAAATCTGAATCTGCTTGGGACAACTGATGTATCTCCAGTCAGTCCGGATGTATATAAATTTACGTAAGCAACACATATTAGTAACATCGGGAATTAGCAGTCTCCAAGATACTGAAGAAGAGAATGTGATGCCGATCTATTTCTTTCTTTTCTTCTTGTAATTGTTTTACATTATATACAAGAAGATATTTCGCAATAGCATTCTCCTTTCTGCTACCCAGCAACAACATTTCCACGTTAATATTAGTAGTTACTGTAACATTAAGCAAATTAGAGAAAGTCAATAACAAAACCTAAGGAAAATTATTTCACTAATCAAGATTCTCCATTGGAGATTTCATCTCAACCAAATCGAAGAATTTAGAAATTATTAAATGAGTTTAGCTGCTTGTTTATACTGAATATGAATCATAATCTTTTGCGTGTTACAGTTACGAATTTGATAATGTTTTCATCTTTCATAAACTGATTCAAAATTGCTGAAAACAATTATGTAGTAACTAATGCATCCTAAATGCATAAAATCCCAATCATTGTATGAAGGTAAATATGGATTACATAATGAAAGAAATGAAAATAACCAACCCAGGACTCAAAACAAATCAAAGGTCCATGATTCCACTCATGCTGAAGTAAAAGAATAGTTCACTACTTTCTGTTAGAACTGACCTACAAGGTTAAATTCATCTTCTTCCTTTCCAAGTAGGATACAAACTTATTTGTCTCTTTCAGATAATCACTCTTCCTCATCAGACTCATCATCTATTTCTGAGGTTTCCTAGTAGCATTCACCGTCCATTCCTATCTGTTCCTCCTAAATCTCCTCTTGTTCTGTTCCATTCTCCACGATTTTGTCAGAGTGAAATGTCTTGTGAAGCTAAATAATTCACACCTTTAACATGATGAAGGAAGCCCCATGCTCATTACGTGATAAAATTTCTTTCTAAGATTAACAAGAGGATGTGGGCCCACTACCTTTCCCCTCTGGTATCCTTCCTTGAGAGTACAGTAGTTGTCTTACACTTCAGTGAGAGACAGAAGATAACAGGATGCCTAGTAAATAATTGAGTGAACTCATGCGGAAGATTCAGTTCCCCTCTCGAACTTCTCAAGTGGTTCCTCTTAGTCACCTTGTGAATAGTCGAGCTCAAAAACTCATGCAAAACCCCAACAACCTGTTTCTCCATAAGTTTGCTATGCGGATCAAATATATGAAAGCTTCTGAAACTCATCCATACATGCTCTTACTTTCTTCTGTGCTTCATATACCCTTGGAAACTTCATTGGGACTGCCACTGCTCTTTGACTACTCTTGAATTGACTATACTCATGACCTATCTCACTCTGCTCATTACACTTTTGCAATGCAGAAACTGCAAATTCTTTGTGCCGTCGTGCAAGCTGCAAACCTTCAAGCCCATTTGAGGTCTTATCAAATTGAAAATCGTTGCGAAATTTGGGAACCAATATTTTCTCAAAATTATCTGGCAGTCATAGATCCCATTTCAAAGAATGTAATAACTGGCCTGGTACTGTCCTACTTTTCATCATCAAAAGAACCCTACACAATCTCTCCATAGTCTGATTCTCATAAGTCCGGTGTATTTTCTACTATTACGAGTCTAACGTCAATGCAGTAACCGTTAGCAGAAAACAAGGTAAATCTGCATAGCAGCTGTGCAGAAATTCATGAAAACGAGTTGGATACCTACACAAAACCAAACAATTGACACCATTTTTTCAAAATCTTATGTACATTGCCAATTCAAAAACTTTGATACAAACTCTATTCTTATCATTTTAATTAACAAACCACCACCGACAAACCTCAGAAAAAGATAATTTCACGCAATAACTACACTCAAACTCATCAAAAAAGTTTTGTGCTTTTAAACATCCAGAAACTTCATAACAACTCTAGGACTTCTTGCAACTTGAAAAATATTACAGCATAAAATAAATCAACAGCAAAGCAAAAGCAAATTCTATGACGCTTATTCAAGAATCAAGGAGTAAATTAATACTGTGGTATCAATCAACCAATAACCAAGCAAATAAACAAAATGGGTATCCAAAAATCCACGAAAAAACTACTAAAAATTAGAAATTTCACCTACGCAAAAAGCGGATAACGGAATAGCGAGATTAAGGTCTTTGTGCCAATCAGAGACAGAATTAGCAGTGAGAAAACCAATAGAAAGCGCTTAATAGGGTCATTTAAGAGGCAAGCTGACTTGAGCTCAGTATCCCTGTCTATAATGTGGTCTAGGCCTCGATTTTTGACCCATTTCAGACGAACGCGAACGAATTTGAAAGCCGCGGAGAAGAACAGAACTGAAGGAGGAATTAATCGAAATGTCTGATGATAATAGTTTAAGAGGAAAAAGGATTGAATTCTGGGTTTTGAAAATCACGCGCGCTGTTTTTGCAATGGAGAAAAAAGAAGTGTGAAATAACGAGTTGAAGAAATTTTTTTTTTTTCCATCAACGTTTCGTTTGTTCAGAAACAGGGTCAAACACGGAGAAGAGGAGGGATAAAATTTGATGTTTCAAAGGGAGCACAGCCCAGGGACTTATTTGTTATAAATAATAAAACGGTCTGCTCAATTCAAGAATTAGGGACTAAATAGGTTTCGATTTACAGTAATTTTAGACAAATATGCCCACTAGTATTTGAAAGGACAGAAATACCCCAAAAGAAATCTAAAACCAAGTTGGCAAATTCCATATTGCGGGTCCAAAATTCAGGCTATAATCTTGAAAGCACCTCAGATATATTTACTTCTGCTAATAAGTCCTATTTTGAGAAACTCGCGAGCAGCGCAACAAAATTCCCTAGTTTCAGAGTCTTCTCTGGATAATGAGAATGGAAGAGAAAGTAAAGGACGCGGACGAGGAAACATGGAGCAGAGAAACAGTTCCAAAAGTTATGAGAATCGTTAGCTCCAAACTTTACCAAAGAGACTTAATTTCATTGCTTCTTGTTAGTCCATGGCTTCGCCGTATGCTTGTCTCCTATCCTTCTCTCTGGCGGGTATTACTCGTATTCTATTGTAATTTTGAATTATTTCAACTTTTTATTGGGTTATCTCATCTGGGTTTTTCTCAGGTTATTGATTTGCGTGAGATGAATAATACTGGAAATCGACTTGTAGCTGCTCTTCCAATGGTATGGTATGAACAATTAAACGGAAGAAAATGGTTGTTTTGCTCTTTTTTTTTTATGTGAGTTTTTGTGAATCTCGAGTATTAGAATTTCTGATTGGCTTATTTTAGTTCGTGTAAGTGAGTTATGTGTTAAATATTATTATAGTAATTGAAGTTTGTGTGCTATACAGCCTAGATATCGCCATGTGAAGGAAATAAATCTTGAGTTTGCGCAAGGTATTGAAGACAAACATCTCGAACTTATGAAAACCCAGGTGCGATTTTGCTACTCTTGTATGAAATTTGTATTGCGTACATGTTATTTGTTGAATAGCTAAAGCAAAATGTAATGTATTTAAGTTCTGTGACTCTGGGATGAAGTTTGTTGAAGAGCTCAAATGATGTCAAGTTTGGTGGTATTGTCTTTTGTAACTTTACAAAGAGATGCCACCTTGCAGTTTCTGTTGGCATAATCTCACTTTAAATGTTGCATTCATTGCTCCCTCTTTGCTAGTGTCATTGAACTGGTAGAATTGGGTTTGTTTAATGGAATGCTGAAATGTCCCTCCTTTTGATTAGTGCTGAAACAATAAATAGACTAGTTCAAATTCTCTGTCTAAACTATACAAAAGGAATGTGTAATTTTATAACAAATGACTCAATTTCAGAGAAGCGTCCATATTCCTTGTTAAATTATCTGAATTGGCAATACCTGATGTTTAAATACTAAGATTATTAGTAGGCATAACGAAACTGGTGAACTTATAAGATTAATAAACACTGTCGGTTTGGAAGGCAAAGAAAGGAACAAGATGGACCAACCTTATGTTTGAACAATGCGTGTAAGATTAAACCTCAGCCGAAATGTATAAGCTATTTTGGTTTCCAGGTGTCTAAAAAGATGTTGTTTTCTTACCTGAAGGTTAGAAAGGCAAGTGAGTCGAAGTGAGAATCTAGTGTCAAATTCTCCAGCATTAGCTAAAAGTCATTACTACTGTTTTCTGGCTAACATAAACCCGCTGAGGAATTTCGAACATCTTAAGTAGTTAGTACAAAAAGAAGTTGATTTCCTTTACTGAGAGAATAGTCTTTTTAGGCTGTGCAAATCATACTCTGATCATCAGTTCTGGAAAGTTGCATGGGATGTTTTTCTTTTTTGATAGAATTTTATATATTTGACAGTGCTCAGATTCTTTGCAAAACCTCGAATCTCTGAATCTGAACGGTTGCCAGAAGATATCTGACAAAGGAATTGAAATCATAACTAGTGCTTGTCCTGAACTGAAAGTCTTCTCCATCTATTGGAATGTAAGGTACTCCAATATTTACGGCTCTTCTAGCAATGTATATTGAGAGCTCTCCTTGTATCATGAGTCCTTGAATTATGTTTACAGAGTTGATCATTTTATTGATACTGTTGAATTTGGAAATTAAAACTTTAGGGTAACCGATAATGGCATTCAGCATTTGGTGAAGAACTGCAAACATATTATCGATTTGAACTTAAGTGGCTGCAAGGTACTTGGTTATTGTTCTTGTTACCATCTTGAATATCAGATAGGAAGGTAGGTTGAAAATTTTGTCTTGGCCATTTGAAGCAATCTGAGACATTGTTCAATTAATTTTCTCTTTGATAATGGGTTTATATTGTTTGTTCTTTTTATATTTCAACTATTCCAATTAAATGGTGATTATCTTGAAGCAATGTCTTTAATTAGACAGCTTTTCTCTTACTATGCAGAATATATCAGACAAAAGTTTGCAATTAATTGCTGACGACTATCAAGAGTTGGAATCATTAAACCTGACACGGTATATATTATATACGGAGCAACAATCTCTAGGCCACATCAGTGATTGTGTATCGTAGCACATGATCCTCATTTTTCACGTACAAGTAGCATAAATGTTACTAATCTGATAATTGCCAGTTTCTTGGCCCATGTTGACATCACTGAAACTAATCACAAAAGAGTACGGTACTTAATATAAACCCAGAATGTGCTCAACTCTTTCTCCTAACATTTGTTGTTCAGAATAGTTGAGTGACATGGTCAAATTGATTATTTATGATGCGTAGCTATAGCTTCCTGATATCTCATACTCTTCTGGTGTTAGGTGTGTCAAGCTAACTAATGGTGGCTTGCAAAAGATATTGAGCAAGTGCTGCTGTCTCAGGAGTTTAAATCTTTATGCACTTCCCAGGTATCTATGATATCTTGATGTTTATATGCAATCTTTTTGCTTGCTGTTAGGGTCTCTAATCCGGTGGACTAACTGCATTGGTCTTATCCAGCTTCACCGATGAAGCTTACAAGAAGATATCTCTTCTAGCTCATCTCCAGTTCTTAGATCTATGTGGGGCCCAGGTAGGAAGCTCAATTTATGTGTTTTACTGCAAAATTTTCTTGCTAAATGCTAATAATTGTTAAAATATTGATTCTCAGAATCTGTCTGATGAAGGACTTGCTAGCATAGCTAAGTGCAAAAATCTTGCGTCACTCAATTTGACATGGTAAGAACAATTGGTACCCTTTGTTATGAATTTTGAAGTGAGAGTCCAGGAATTGGTTCTAACTGAAAAAAACACACATCTTCATGGTAGGTGCGTATGTATCACTGACGTGGGGGTGATAGCTATTGCGGAAGGTTGCACCTCTCTTGAGTTTCTTAGGTAATTCCTGATAGGAAAGATAAGATTATATTTGAATGTGAAAGCACTACTGTGATATTTGCAACTCGTATATTTAATCAAGCTGTCAGTCTTCTTCTCTCCTGAGCATGGAGTTATTGATGTTTACTTATGCTTTGTCTTTAATTTCAAATGATGGACTGAAGTCACAATTTGCCTTTACAATCCTCATTGTGCAACTAATTTGCTTCAGCAATTTAAGCTGATTCTAATGAGCTGAGTGAAATCAAGTCATGCTTAGACATTTGAGACACGGTACTGATTTTTCATTGCAAACCTTATTAGTGCTACATGAAATGCAGGCTATAATATTGACTGGAGGATATCTATTTAATGTTTATTAATTAGTCTGAAATTCTCAGCTATAAACAATGAGAATTTATAAATAGGTGTCAGTTATTTGAACCTCATTTCAACAAATTCGTCGAGTTTACTAATCAGATGGTACATTTTATTGTTATTCGGCTGAATGACTATTCAGGGCAGCATTTCATAACTGTAATGTGCTATCTACCTTGATTGTTCCCTTTTCTGCTGTGACAGTGTTGGAATGCAAGGACCTTAAGGCTACTAATTGGTTTATCTTTATATGTAATCTTTATTACTGACACTGTCAAAGGAAACGGTGCAGCTTATTTGGAATAGTTGGGGTGACTGATAAGTGCTTGGAAGTCCTTTCAAGATTTTGCTCAAACAAGCTGACAACTCTGGATGTAAATGGATGTGTTGGCATTAAGGTATGACTACTTCCCTTTGCTCTTCAGCTTGATTTAATCCTCACATTAGAAATAACATAAGTTCTGATGGGACCAGCGTTATAACATGAGAAGAAATGGAAATGAATGCATTAAATACTATTTTGGAATCAGCATCTTTTGGCTTATTAGTCAATTTCTTTTTAGTGATTTCTTGATCTGATTATCATATAGGACTATAGTTTTATCAGTTTGTGTCTAAACATCTCGTACTCTATTCTTTGTAGCGGCGAAGAGAAGACGAACTGCTTCAGTTTTTCCCTCATCTAAGATGCTTCAAAGTGCACAGCTAAGTTTGGTGTATGGAAGTTTTCAAACCATTATCCTTTTGCATCAACTGAGTGCCCTTCTCAAAATATCATTTTAATGGGGGACATTTCTACACTGTGCTTCATGTATGTATGTATTTATTTTGCCGGACCATAAGAGCTTGCATTGGATCATGTGTGTATAACATTGAAAGGCGATACAGGCAGATGAATTCCTTAAGCTGGCGATACTTTCATCATGAAACTGAAGAACATTATTGATTTGATTTATTGCCCCATTAGTTGGTATTTCCCGTATTTTAAGAAAACACTTTTACTTCATTTAAAAGTGCATGTTGAGAGTTGATTCAAAAATTGATTTATTTGTTTTTACATAAGAATGACGGGCAAATTGTGTTAAGAATGAAGGGTGATTTTGCTTTCATTTGTTCATTTAGATTATGAAGAAGTTCTCTATGGAGTGCGTTTTCTTGATTTATTTATTCTTTATTCTTTTATACCGAGATTCCTGAGAAATAGTTCTGTCAATTTTCTCTACAATTTTTAAAGAAAATCTCAAATAATCACCCCAACCCTACGTCTATCTAATAAATTTTTATTATATATGTATTTACTTTAACATTAATTAACCAAATCATTCATTCCATCATCAATAACTATTATATCATACATCTACTGAAAAAAAGTACATACATCAAAGACTGGTATGAAACCACATATAAAACTCCACATATTATAATCCCCATTTCCTTCCCTTAATTGTTCCAGTTGAACTTGATGGAGACCCTGTTCGCATTGGAAAATTTCGGACAGTAGAATAGAGCAAAAGTTTCATATATCTAAGATGGAAAAGCAAGAGAAAAAGGAAAGTAAACAAAAATTATCATCTAAGATGGAAAAGCAAGAGAAAAAGGAAAGTAAACAAAAATTATCTGTGATTAGTAGCATATACTTAACAAAAAAAAATATGAGCATGCTTCGAGTTGGGAGGCAAGTTTAGAAGAGCTGCATTCAGAAGCAACAGTAGGAATAATTTAAACAAAAACAATTTTTTTATATTTAGAGTATGATAACCTTTTCTCTTTTGATATTAATTCAAGAAGATAGTTTTTTAATAAATTATATAAAACAAATAAGGGTTGTTACTTTAATTTCAATAAGAAAAAAATTGTTTATAGAAAACATTCTTCCATGTCTCAAAGTTTGCTTTTGCATGCAAACTGTTTTCATAATCATATTCTGCCGTTCTTCAGCTTTTCTTTGCAACCAAACACAAAACTCAATTACTCTTATCATTCAAAATCAAAACGTTACCAGGGCAATCAGAAACGTTTGTCGGACTATGACCGACCGCCAGTAGGCTCAAAGTTCGAGAAGCATTAATCACGAAAGCGAGTCCAGGATCGTTCCCATCTTTGACCAGCATTTTCTTGTTTTATTTTTATTTTTATTTTTTGTGATGTTTTAGCAACATGTTTCAGTTGGAAAATTTTCTCTTCCTCCAACAAATGGAAGACATACTGAGAAATCAGATAATTGAGAAGAACTTTCTTTCTTGTCTTGGTTGATGTGTGAGGTTGCAAAACCAGAACATGAAAAGATAATAAAAATATTAAGTAAAACAATTGTTGATGTTATTTGTTTTGAGCTTGTCGTTGGATTCTCCACGAGGAAGAAGAGGAAGAGAAGAGTTGTTTTGAGAATTTGGAGCGGAATGAGAGATGGGTTATCAAATTTAATAAGGTTTCTAGAATATTTGGTTAATTGGAGAAATTATGGATTCTAGAATGTGTACGAGATCTATTACAATCAAATCAATCATTCACTAAATTTAATGAGGTTTTTCGATTGTTCGGACGAAGAAAATGTAGAAATATACTTTGTATAGGTTGCAATTATAATAATCATTTCTATGATTGAGATTTTAAAAAAGAATAATGTTTAGAATCTTGAATTTATATTTTAAACTTTTATTATAAATATTTTGATGTAAATTAAGCATATGATCAACGATAAATGATGATAAAGTTCATAAATATATGTAATCGGCCTGATAATCATTTGAGAGAAAATTTAAAGTAAAATTTGTAATATCCACCATTATTTTTTAAAATATATATATATATATATAATTTTGGACTTTCTTTTGACGGTTGGTTAAATGTTACTAAGTCATAAATAAGAGTACAATCGAATCAAGTCGAAATAATATAATTATTACTTAAGCTCAACTTAATTCAAAAAGTTAAAATTTGAATTTAATTCGAGCTCAATCGAATTTATTCAAAGTTGATTTATTAAGATATTTGATATATTTAAATTTAATTTGATTAAACTTAAACATATATTTTCTCAAATTATTATTATAAAATTTAAAAAATTTAATAATAATTTTTAAAATTATATATAATAATAATTACTTAATTAGGCTCGCAAACTTTACGATTCAAATATTATTATTCTCAAACTTGACTCAAAAAATTATTCAAACTCAACTTCGACTTAATTATTTTTTACTTAGATTTGATTATTACTGAGTTAAATTTGAATATTTATCGAATCTAATTTAAATAGCTCACAAGTAATTCAATTCGCTTGCATTCCTAATAGAGAATTTTTACAATATTAGTAAAATAAATTTATTTGCCTTTAATGAATCCATAGAATAAAGACGTGGGTATGAGTAATTGGACAAAACTTAATAAAAAAATTCAGGATGGTACCCAGCGACTATCATTGTGAAGTCATAAAATGAAAATATTACCATATTAAGACGTATACAAGTTTCTATTCAAATTCATTGACACCGTAGTATTCCTATTCTCAAACAACCGGTCACATAAAGTCATTATTTATCTTATCATTTCCTATTTATGTGATTATTTTGAATGAATATCAAATTAAGCATTACATAAATTTTGCAAGAAGAGATTCTGATAACATATACTTGGGAAGTCTACCAATAGTTCTCCAATCTCGTACCATTTATGTCATTTTGATAAATTTTAGGGGTCCAAGTGAACTTCCAGAACCTTCCAACAGAACCAATACTCCTCCCAATTGACTTGGTTCTGTTTGATTAATTGGCCGTCCCATTCTCAAAGAAATCGTATTTAAAATTTCCAATTGGTGCACCAACAAACTGAAGGTTGAAAGCTTAAAAGAAGAAAAGAAAAGAAAAAGATAATAATATTATTTATTTCATTTGCCACAATCAAATATGCATTGCGACCAAAATTCAAGGAGACACAGGTGATGATAAAAATGGCGGGCATCGAATAGCACGCCACTGACCATTTTCGAATTTTTCTTTTCTTAGGGAAATTTGGAAGTACAGGATATGATGACCTAATGAAAACTGCTTCATTAGCTGACATTTCTATTGGCAACTTTGAGATAAAAAAAAAAAAAAAAAGGGAGAGAAAAAATAAAATAAAATAAAAGGTGGGATTGGGAAATTGAATAAACTTGATGATCATCGTTTTTTATGACACAAAGGTGACATAATACAAAGCAGATCAATGCCGGAATCCGGGAAAGAACACGGTGAGCATGATCTATCATTCTCACAATAACTTATCCTCTTTACCCGTTGACATCTCTGGCCAGACATCTTCCTTGGCCATCTTCAAACCTGAAGCACAAGCGAAACATATTGGAGAATAGAAATTGGCCACTACAAGACTTTCCTTACACGAAGAGAGAGAGAGAGAGAGAGAGAGAGAGAGAAATCCGAGAATGTGATAAAATAGGAATAATTATTCCCCCCACCTTGGAAAGTCAGCGTCTAGGTCTAGGCTTGCAGCGGAATTCAGCTAAAAGTGCTATATGATCAGAGGACCATTCTGGAGAAGGAAGTGCGGTGTCTTTCCTCAAGCTATCCTCATCCAACAGCTCCAACAAGGATTCAACTGTTAAAGAGTCCGCTGAAAGCAGAGTTAAAGAAGGTTATAGGCAAGGCACAACAGATCAATCCCAATCAAAAATTCTCACCAAACAGCCAATCTCATATAATAAGTACATACAATAGATTTCTCTTTTTTCAAATAATCTTTTTCCCCACTTTAGCGTAAGGCAAAAAGAGCAATAGATCGTACAGATAGTCGCAAAGATCACCTGTGTAAAATATATAATCCAGGGTGCCGATAAAATCTCTTGTGCAATGTGTAAATAAAGGTTCATTGGTAGTCAGGTCCATTCTCCGCCGTTGCAGCTCCGTCCCAAGACC
>JAWDEX010000005.1:10301808-10314486 GCA_035221805.1 Trichilia hirta | reverse complement strand
TAAATTTTATTTATTTTAATTTATATAAATTATTTATATCATTTAATTTTATATTTAATTAATTATTTGGTTTATACATATTTTTTTATATTTATTGAAATAAAGAAAAAGATTAACCAAGATGGTGTAATATTTTTTATATTCTCTGTTATCTTAGTTAAAAATTTTAATTAATAAAAAAGTTAAGATAACAAAATATTTTTAATATTCTTTCTTCTTTTAGTTCAATATTTTTTGAAAAATTAAGATAGTAAAATATTTTTAATAGTCTTTCTTCTCTTAGTAAAGTGATAAAAAGGGCAAGAATAAAGTAAAATTAAAAAAGAAAAAAAAAGAAAAAAAAAAGGAAGAAGAAAAATACTGAAAGAGAAAATAATCTTATTTGTTTCATCAACCACAAGGAAATATGTACGCGACCAATATCCAAGGAAACATGGAAGTTGAGACCCTAAATAGGTAATAAAAATGGAGGGCATACAAGAACATGCCACTGACCATTTTTGCATTTTTCTTTTAGGTAAATTTGGAAGTACAGGATATAATGACCTAATGAAAACTGCTGCATTGGCTGACAATTCTATTGGCAGCTTTGAGAGGGGGAAAAAAAAGAGAAAAATAAAATAAAATAAAAGTGAGGTTGGGAAATTGAATAAACTTGATGATTATCATTTTCTATGACACAATGGTGACATAATACAAAGCAGATCAATGCCAGAATCCAGGAAAGAACATGGTAAGCATGATCTATCATTCTTACAATAACTTATCTCTCTCTATCCATCGGCCAAACATTTTCCTTGGCCATCTTCAAACCTGAGGCACAAGTGAAACATATCGGAGAATAGCAAGTAACCACTATAAGATTTTCCATACATATAAATGAAAAGAGACAGAGAGAAATCCGAGAATCAGATAAAATAGGAATAATGATTCCCCTCACCTCGGAAAGTCAGCGTCTTGGTCTAGGCTTGCAGCGGAATTCAGCTAAAAGTGCAATATGATCAGAGGACCACTCTGGAGAAGGAAGGGCTGTGTCTTTCCTCAAGCTATCCTCGTCCAACAGCTCCAACAAGGATTCAACAGTTAAAGAGTCCGCTGAAAGCAGAGTTAAAGAAGCTTATAGGCAAATCACAATAGTATATCGGTCTAACTACTCTAATATTTGCATCAAATGGCTAATCTCAGATAGCTAGGGACAATAGATATCTTTTGTTTTCAAAACAACTTTTTCCCCTCACTCGAGCAGAAAGGAAAAAGAGCAATATTACAGTTAGAAGCAAAATATCACCTGTGTAAAATATATAATCCAGGGTGCCGATAAAATCTCTTGTGCAATGTGTAAATAAAGGTTCATTAGTAGTGGAGTCCATTCTCCTCCGCTGCAGATCCATACCAAGACCAACCATTCTTGCAAACGAAGAGTAAGCACTAACCTGTAACACTTAGTATGTTACGACCAGCATAGTCAATTACCAACAATCAATTCTCATTTTTATTTTTCCTTTTACAATAATGATCTTTTCACATCGTCTTCTTCCCCATAAACGCATAGGATCACCCACCATGAGAGAAAATTCTAAAGTAAAATAATTCTTTTAAGTTTTCAAATATCATTTGAATATCCCAAGATACATTACCAATGGCAATTGATGTGTCAACTTGGTGTGAGGACGCAAGATTGTTAGAGGATCTACTACCAGGTCTGGATGCAGGGGATCTACCTTCCCCATGACAAGAAGAGCATGAGGAGCACTGCAAGAAAGCTCGAAACCAACTATAGTTGAGGAACTGAACCACAAAAATCAAACAGAATTTCCCACATAAGGTACAACATCAGAACAATAGACAGACCTTCCGGGAACAGAATTGAAATCCCCACACACCAACATTGGAATGTCTGCACTAGCAGCTATTTTCTCCAATCCTTTTAAGAGCGTATGAACCTGATTTGACAATGAAAAACCCTAAAATAAACATTATAAGTGGAATAAGTAGAGAGCAGCATATAGAAGATGGAGGAAAAATGATAACCTGCCACAGCTTGACATCCTTTAAATCTTGGTGAACGTTTACATGCGTATTTGCCTGGAATCCAAAGCCATGACTGAGAAAGTTAATTAAACAGAAGGATAAATATGATCATGCATCTGCAATAGTATGCACACAGTAGACACGTACTTATACACTGATTTAAAGTAGACCATGTTCAAAAACTTTATAGAATCTTTACCACCCTCAGAAGCAATAAGAATGAAAATTTCTTACCACACAGAGAAGCTGCCGTTTCCCATGATTATCGGCTCCCTGGTTACTAAATTTTGCTTCCAAAACCACTATTAATGCAACATTATCCTATGCATATAAGGAATTTATATGAGGCAAGGAAAACATAAATTGGAAAGAATATGTCAGTGTTACAAATTGAAATGCTTTCAAGCTACCTTAACTAATCGATTCAAAGCATTTTTCTTTTGAGCACTTGGAAGTATAGCATCAGTCAAAGACTGAGCAGCCTTATTAAACTCAACCTGCAAACAAGTCCAAGATCCTTCAGCAGATGAGATTGAACTAAAAATAGAACCATGCTGCAAATGCAAAAGGATTCTCTACCTCATATTTTTTGACATGTGAAAATCTATCCCTACGGAAAAATGTTGCGCAACCATCAATTGTGTGAGCATTTCCATTATAAACCTGCAGTGATCATGGATTAGTAACCATCAAAAGAACAGCAATGAAAAAAAGAAGCTAGATAAAGGATGTCCTTGAGCAACACGAAGTCCTTAAACAACCTCATTTGTTTTTCTCTTATAGAGAGCTTGATAGCCATGCTTATCCAGCTCAGGGGCAAAAAATTCCTCAAAGTGATCATTTTGAACCTGAAGGACAGAAAGAAATAAGCTATAACAACCATTACTTGACAATAAAGGAATGCTCAGATGCTAAATCACTTTACAGGTTAACTGAAGGCCAATTGTGTTCATTCTCAAATAGCAGAAAGTTAACTAATTGACAAATAAATTCTGAGATTTGATTGTGGAGAAGAACGCCAGCCAGATCTCGTTATTTGCATCTTCCTTTTCTATTTAACTTTCTTCATATTTTGCCTTATCTATTCCGATAAAGGGCGCTGTTGCCAATAAAAATCCTGATACTTAATCAATGAATATGAAGCAATACAAACTGATTTCTTTATTTACCCATATGGAAACTTTAGATTAGAAAAGCTTATTTTGACCAAACATATGTTGGAAAAAAAAACTCGAGAAAAATATGAATAGGCTAGAGACAAGCAAATCATAAATTATAAATAATCATTGAATAAAGAGATAAGTAACCACCAAGGAAACAAAGGCAATAAAAGTCTGACCTGCAAACTTCAGAACTTGCTAAAGTTGCTTGTAATATGAATTGTAAAAAACAACAGTATCCTTATATTTACCTCCTGAAGGCAAACAATGTCAGCACGATATCCAACAATTTCCCGCAACAAATTCTGCCTACGATATGCCCATGATAAAGCCCATGAAGGGCAATAACTATATGATTCACTTGTTGCATATGCATCTGACAAAATGTTGTATGAGAGAACAGTAAATGTTCCAGTAGTTGAAATACAGCCATCAGAATCTGTATGCCCCATCAAGTCAGCTCCATTAACTGGGATCAAGTGACGGGGACTAGGAGAAGGAGCAGGAATGACGCGGGAAGTCATTATAGTGTCGGGATGCCCTATGGAGAGTTTAGTTTCTGCATCTACTACAACGCATTCAAACTTCAGGACATGGCCAATATCATCAGCTGTTGGAGTGTATATTTTGGATCTTCCAACTTCAAACCAAGTTTCACCACCACTCCTCTGCGTAACTGCAGCAGGATATAAAGGTGTAGAACCATTAGTCAAGCTAGAATTTGATGCAGAACCAGATAAGCTAGTATTGAGAACTCCAGATCCAGTACTGCTACTGAAGCGCCCAAATAGCTCTTCCTCCTCATTCCCATTTTCATTTACAGCACTTGCAGCACGATCATGTAGAACTCGATGATGCTGCCATGCATCGGAGAAGCACTTTGGCGAGCAATGGTAACTTTTGGCAACAGGTATTTTAGCCTTGACACAACCTAGGCACTGCAGAGTGGCTTGCTCAGATGGATGGACACTACATACAGCAACTTTTCTATCACTTTGTATACGGTACCTGCAAAATAAGCCCAAGAGTATATTAAGAATAAACGGGCTGGATATGACTGTTTAAACTCCAAGGTCCAGACCCATCAGTAATTAGTATATAGAAGCCAAAATTACAACAAAATGTGATAACACAATCACTAGGCATTAAATGAAAATTTCCAAATCAACAATATATTTACAACGCTATATGCGGTCCTGGTTATGCAGGAAGATTCCAGTAAAAGGCTAAATAGAGATCTTTTAACATTAAACTGGAATAAGATCCAGCACATTCCACCAATTTTACTAATGAAGAAACAAGGAAAAAATCATCAACTTCAAATAAATTGCTTGCAAAGATCGGTGGACACAGTAAGGCAATGCTATACATGTACGTGATCAGCTTGGGAGAAAAATGACAGTTACAATTTTCATAGCTTCTTATAGTGCCACAACCTGTCATAGTCATTTACACATACCGTTATAAATAAACTCAACCCCCCACCCCCACACCAGATACTGCAAATGAACTTACTAGAAAATCCAATTTTCCTTCAATGTTAATTAATTCTCTATATAGAATGCCCTTTAGGTGGTTTATTATTAGTATGCAATCCTTATTAAATATGGGTTGACTTATTTACAAGTATCAACAGATTTATAAAGACTACAAGTTCATTTTTGAGTTTGTGAGATTATCACTAAATTCAATTTTTATCCTCTAATCACGTGACGAACATCCAGTAGAATGAATGCATGCCAGAAATTACCACAATTTGACCTAAATTCTCATTAATATAGAAGTCAATATCACACCCTAAAAAAATAAATAAAAACAAATTTACTGATTTGAATCAAGGTTCGGCAACTCTAATGATGCTGGTAAGTCTAATAGTACAAGCAGACAAGCTCTAAAGCATGATTAATGCGAATAGTTCAGGCAGTTTCATAGTCATCATGTACGTTTTAATTGACATGTATCAGTAGTTTTGATACGTAAGAATTGATACGTAGGACTAAAAGTCAAATGTGTCCTTAAAATCTAAACATTGTAATGTGCAATCATATCTATAAATTCTTCAACCCACATTATTATCCACAAATCGCTTTTAATTTCCCAAAATTAAACCTAACAATTGAAGTCATTTCTAAAATAGCATGCAACCTCTGTTCAATCTCTACCGAGTGATACAGAAGTTTTTTTGTTTTTTCAAAAGACTATTGTAATTATGGATATGATCATCACCTCGTGATCATGATTGAAGTGATGACCACATATTTAACTTATGTTTTCTTCAACCACTTTCACACTATATGTTAGTGTGCATGTGTATCTTACGTATATTTGATGTCGTTTAATAGTTATGATTAGAACTTTGGAAGGATAATGAACATTTAATAGAACTCAACTAGCACTACAATGCTATGGCATCAACAGTGCAACACAAAGACCATTACTATGCTATGGTTTCAATCTTTAGCACAACAATGCAATAAATCTTAGAGATCTACTTGATGACAATACAATTCCAAAAAAATCAATGGCTGATCATACAAATGATCAAGTTCTCACTGAGAGCAAGAGCCAAAAGATAAAACATAAACAATAAGATAAACCTTTCTCAGAGATTTTTTCTTCTCTCGAGTGAATATGCTAAGTAGTACATCAACATCCCCCTAAAAGAGATACACGTGGAGAAATTTCTTTGTCCAAATTAAATAGGGGCCACAAAGTTAAGAACCCAGCATGGCCATTGACATCGTCATCTTTATTTTTTTTAGTTTAATTTATTGAACCCTTTTTTCTTAAATCATATCCATTTATATTTTGTCCTTATAACTCTTGGTTTCTCATTTACTCATTAACTCCAATTTCACCAATTAAACTTAAGTTTTCATTCCATTTTTAGTTGCCATAATTTGTGTCAAGGAGCCATATCATTTCTCATGAAATTGTGAGACTTCATAGACATTGATTTTTCTCAACAAATATTGTAGTCATGTCTAGAAAAACTGCTTTGTATCTAATTTCCATATTCATTGAACCCTTAATAAAGTAAGGTTTTCGAATTCAAACACAAAATGTCAAACCCTAACCATTTTACCAGTTGACAGAACATTTCATATGTGGTTTAGGTAAAAGTAGACAGATAACAGGTAACTCTGGTTTCTCCGGATCATGAGCACCATGTATAAAGGATACAAATATGTATGCCGTGAGATCTTTTTCACAATTAAACGGGATGCCAAATGCCAATAACAGTTTTTTAGAATAAATAAAAAGTTTTTGTACTTACAGAAATCTGCTTGTAATAAATTGAACATGCAAAAGCTATACCTGCAACTGTGATATATCCCTTTTGCCAAAAAAAAGAAAAAAGGAGCTATAATCTTGTCACCTTCTTTACTATAAAGGTCCACGTTCAATTAAAATTCAGTACAGTAAGAGCATAACAAATATCAGATTGAGCATAAATTAAAACATTTGGGAAACGTAGAGATTATTATTGAAAAGACTGCACAGCATAAATAATCCTTCCAAGAGTAGTTGTTAACACTGATGACATAATAAGTATTATAGACATTTCCACATTTGAATCAGTTAACACACGCTAATTCCACTATTAACACTGAAAACGAAATCTTCTATATTTTCTTCAAAGTAAACAACACTATTAAAACAGATTGCACCAGACATTCAAATATCAATAGTGCACTAGACATTCAAACGTCGTGAATTTGATTGTGCTAGATATTCAAATAGCATAAATTCAATTGTCAACTTCAAAGGAATTGATATTCAGATAATATAACTCATTCAGTTTTCATTCCCAGCCACAAAGAGCCTAGAAGCACAAATTCAGCCAGATGCAACAAACTGATAGAATAACCAAAAATCACTCATCTTATGATGTGTCATAAAATTTCAAAGAAGCAAAATTATAGTCATATATATCAATCTCGTATACACCTACAAACATTATCTCAATAACACAGTAAAAATTTCACATCTTTACCACAAACCCACCTAAACAAAAAGCATTAACCCAACCAAAAAGCCAAAAATTAAGTAAAAAATCAACGATTCCACGGACAACAATCACTCACAACTCAATAAAATCCCATGAACAATGCTAATAAAAAGCAAAACGATTGCGTTGACTAACACTTACCACTTGTATCTCAAGAAATGACCATCAATTGGAACGGACTCGGGGACATCTTCAGTTGTAACGGTCTTATCGGGGCGCCGTAAAAGCACGTACGGTGTAAGCTCACAGCCAACAATTGGAATACCCGAAGGAAGGTGCACACGTAGCACACTCAGCATGCTTCTTTACTTTTTCACTCTTGTCTTCTTATTCTATCAGCGCTTTGTATCTGTATCAAATCCACCGTCAATCCAGCAATATCTCTACCTCGACGAATATGAACACCGCTATGGCAGATACGCGGCGGATCCGCCATTTAGTTCACCCGATTAATCGCCAGCTTGTACCGTAACCAGGAAAAAAAATTCAAAACCCTAGCTTTGAAAATGATCGTATGTAAAACGCACAGATCTTTGAGAGAGAAATAGCGATTTAGAGAGAGAACAAAAAAAAATAAGAATTGATTTTGAATGGATCCAAAAGGGAATTGTAGAGAGAGAAAGAGAAGAGAGGATCAAAATTTAGGGTTTTATAGAGGAAAAGAAAAAAAACTATGCTGATAATAAAATTATAATACAAATAATTAAAATTATTTCAATAAAATAACAGAAAGAGATTACGATGAATTTTATTAATAATTTTGTGTTTGACAGAGAAAGAAAGGTTCTTGTGTCGGTAATTGAAGAAGTTATGGCATCCTTAGTTTAAGCTTCTTGACTCCTTTTGTACCCGGGCCTGTGTTATTTGGCGTCTATTTATGTGATTTACCCGTACTTACTTTTTTGCAGTTTTAACCCCTTTGCCTTTTTCTTCTGCTTTTAGTGTTTTTCTTACTGGTAAATTCTTTTTAAAAATTCTTTTGTCATTTAATTGTTGTTACAAAATATTATTTTAGCTTTATTGAAAACCTTCAATTTTTGAGTTAAAAAATACCAATTAAAAAAAAGTTAAGTATTTAATATATTATACTATTAAAAAAAATTTAAGTTAAAAAAATAGAATATGTTCCTTTTGATAAAATTTTAATATGAAAATATTAAATATAAAATTAAATTATTTGCCTATATTTTTATATATTTCTTACAATACTAACTTCTATAAGTGAAAACTTTTAAAAGAGTTAATCTAGACACCGGAATACTAACATTCAACAATGAAATATAACTTAAACTAATTAAAATTCGTATTAATTGTCTATTTTCCAAAAAAAAATAATAATAATAACATAAAATATGATATTGTAATTTGAAAAAAAGATCAACTTGCTTAAAAAGTTTTACATTTTGTATATATAATTGATAAATTAAACTATAATATAATGATTAAGATACAATTATGATTTATAAAAATACAAAATGTAATTGAGATTAAAGTGAAAAATTTTTTAATTACGCTAAATATATGAAAATCACAAAATTATCCTTTAAATAGTCAAAATTTACTGTTGACAATATTAAAGTTTTAAAATTAATATTAAAGGGTATTTTACTTATTTTGATAGGAGTTGGTGACTTATTTATTATAAACAAAATATTTTTGTTCATTCCCAAAAATTCAATTAATCAAGAATCCAGATGTTATTATTCTTCTATTGAGTTTTAAACGAGGATATAATTTTACTTGTTTATATCAAATGAGCTCCAAATACTTATTAAATGACAATTTCAACCTTATAATATTGAAATGTGACAATCACTAATTACGAGAGCATGTAAATTAGACAAAGGTATTTTAGTCATTTTGATAAGTTATGGCGCCTCTTTGATATATAAAGGAACAACTTATATTCTTATTTGTGAAAATACAAAAGTATAAGGACACTAATGTGATTATGCCGTACATTAGGGTGCTTCCTAATATTGTCGATACTTCAGCATTTCTTTTTGAAAAGTATTTAATACTAAATAACAATATTTAAATTGACAACATTTTTTATATGTAAATATATAAAAATAACATAAAAATCTCTAAATTTCAACTAAATAATAAATGAAAATATCGTTTGTAACTAGACTTTGAATTATTATTGCAAAAGATAAGATCCTTTTATAATTAGCAAAAAACTTGTTTGTTATAAGTATATTATTTGATTTATTAACATCTCTTGTTTAAAATATAATTTATTTATTTATTTATTTATGGTAAATATTTTCTTGATTATTAGTAAAGAGATCAAATTTTTTTGATAAAATATGCAACATAACATTAAAAAATATTTTGATAATCTCATGAGGTACATGAACTAATCATTCAAGGAAGATTGGGCACATAAAACATGTTATACAATGAGTTAAACTTTCCTTTCCGTCTATTCTATTTTATTAATTATCAAATAACTAAACTTGTATCTCTTTTAATTTCTTATTAAAGAAATAAATCCAAATCCAAATCCATATTTCTTTCAAATTTTTAAACTATTGTTAATAAGTACACCGTCTTAGCAAAATTTTATATGGGAAAATATTAATGTAAAATAGATTTACTATTAATTATTTTGTATGATTTCGAAGAAATACTCTTCTATATATGTAACAAAAAATTTTACACAACTCTTTAAAGTTTTTATCTAATTATCTCAAAAAAAGGAAAAAAGGAAATCTATATGGAATGCCTACCAGGTTTGAATATGACTTACTGCCAAAATATACTATTTGATTAATGATACCAACATTAAGTATTCAGATTGACAGATTTATCAATTAACTTGTTCTTAATTGAGATATTTAATTTTGCTTACTCCATTATTAGTAAGTTTGGTTGACTTTATTAAAATATTCTTAATAATTCACTTATGTAATCTTTTTTCATCAACGTACCCAGAAACATTTGCATCAAGCAGAGTTGATACCCAAATTGTTTTATATGTACGGAGTACCCAAAACTTTCACCATGTTTTTCACTTCTATTGTCTTTATTTGTATTATCGATCATTCTATTTTATTACATGTAAAAGACTTGAATAATAAAAAATTTCAAGATACCAATAAAATATTAGAAAATAAATATAATTATTATCTATTCTATTTTAAAAAGTAATAATTGAAAACTTAAAATATGAAAAAAATGCCAAAATATATGCATTTTTGTGATGAAAATTATGATGTTGATTATTGAAGTGAATTTTAATGTAATAAAATGTGGATAACAAAGTAAAATTTATAAACATATAAGAGACGTTGACTCCTAATTTTTTTATTGAGAATAAGTAGTAATTTTTTTTCGGTGGACATGCAAGCATTAATAAAGAAAATAGAAAATAGACAACAAATTTATATGGTTGGACCCTCAAACTCTTTTTATTTTATTAATGCTTCTGTTATAGAAGAAATTCAATCCCTTTTTTATATTATTCTTTTGAACTATAGGAATGTAAACCCCTTCTAATTTGAATTTTATTTAAACCAAAACTCCTCTGTACCATGTTATCCCTTGTTAGGAAAATAGGTCCACGTCGCATCTTCTTATTGGCCAAAGTAACCTTCTCATGCTGACCAGGGTGTTCATCGGGTCTTATTCGTAATCAAATGTACATTCGGGTGACCAATGAATTATCTATAAACTGTTTTTAAAAATAATATTTTACACTTTCATAAATTATTGTTATAAAATAAGTTTTATGTTTTTCAATTACAGACCCAAACAAACAGAGCCTTAACAGACATGAAAATTCATGTTTCGTTTGTTTATATAGTAATAAAGGATTTTCTTTCTATGTGAAAAAGGGGTATATCAAGAATTATAATTTTAAATAAGAATAATTCCATATATCTTATTCATTCCTAACAAATATTTTCTCTGTGCATCAATAAAAAAGAAATATTTTTATATACGTATACGCTTCTTTTTTTTTTCATGAAACCCATTGTGGTTTCTTCATTTTTGTTTTTGCGCACTTGGAAATATTTGTCCATAAGCATTGTCTGCAAGCCCCCTGAAAAAACTTAAAAAGATTTGCTTGTAAGGGAGCATGTCCAGTGTTTATTACCGCAGTTGGATAAGTTTTAAAATGTATTTTTAATTAAAATGCAACCCCATTATTGAAAACGAATTAATTAATACATATGTTCTCCGATGTGTTTTTAAGCTATCCATGCGGAAATGATTAATTGCTTTTGTTTTCTCTTATTCTCTTTTCTGTTGAATGTACGTAATTGCTTTCTCATGGTCTTTCCATTTTTGCCGTCTCTATAATGGTGCATATACATCATGCTATCTGTAATTGCATTCTCTTGGTCTCTCCATTTTTGCCGTATCTATAATGGTGCATACATGTCATTCTTTCTGTATTTGCTTTCTCTTGGTCTTTCTATTTTCCATTTTTGTAAATTTTTTATATGCCTATATATCTTTTTATATAAATTTTTTATAATATAAAAATTTGTAAAATCCCATATAAACTTAAGATTTACAAAGTACTAATGTAAGTAAATAATAGGTGTATCGATTAAGGTAAAAAATAAATAGAAACGATCGAGAGATATTTTAGTATTTTTGGTACGGTTACTGTAGCAATGCAAAAATTTGGACCGGTTGATACGGAATAAAAAGCTTGTAACATATAGAGCATCATGTCACAAAAGGCACTCGAATCGGATAAGTATTAAGAGAGTTATGATTTTTTACGCTAAACGTATAATATCGCGAGCCAAATTCAAAAGCATCTTACCTGTAATTGAATCGTTTTTCATAAATCTTAATATTGAGTGAAAGCTCATGATATGTAGAGTCTAACACCATAAACGACACCCAATTTGAATAAGAAATGATAAAGTTATAACATTTTTATAAAAATTTCAGAAATGAATCGGAAGTCGAAAAATCGAGCATATTATGAAGATAGATCGCGAAATATAGGTTGTGACATTGAATGGGGTGAGAAGTAATAATTTTGCCCGAAATAATAAATTTTGATAAATGATAATTTTGCCCTTATATCTCTCTCTATATATGGAGGTAACTTCCATTTGGTTAAGGAGAGGAGAGAAAAAGAGAGGAGAGAGAAATTACAGAGAGAAAGTTTGACTTGTCATAATTTTGTATACACAACTTAAATTAATGTATCGTTTGTGTCATCGAATTCATGTCGACGAAAGAAATTAAAATTTGACCTTCGACTGTCGAAAATATTGCAAGAACAGTGCTCGCGTGCATTTTAGCATTGTTGAAAAATCAATATTTTTTCGTAATTCAACTTTTAAAATAGAAAGTTCTTTTTTCTTAAAAACTAGATAACCTCCTGGTGAGTAATTCTTCACCGTGAAACCTGATTTTTTTTTTAGTTTAAGAGATAGATAGATAATAGTTTATGATTTGGTAATTTTGTGGATTTGTTGAAAGATTGGTGATTAATGATGA
>JAWDEX010000005.1:10286326-10301708 GCA_035221805.1 Trichilia hirta | reverse complement strand
TAAACACTGCAGAGTGGCTTGCTCAGATGGATGGACACTACACACAGCAACTTTTCTATCACTTTGTATACGGTACCTACAAAATAAGCCAAAGAGTTAAATAAGAATAAACAGGCTGGGTGTGACAGTTTAAACACCAAGTTCCAAACTATTCAGTAATTAGTATATGGAAGCCAAAGTTATCCCAAAATGAGATAACACAATCATTAGGCATTGAATGAAAATTTCCAAGTCAATAATATATTTACATGCTATATGCAGTCCCATTATACAGCAAAGTTCCAGTAAATAGCTAAATAGAGATCTTTTAACATTGAACTGGGAAAAGATCCAGCGCATTCCACTAATTTAACTAATGAAGAAAAGAGAAAAAAATCATCAACTTCAAATAAATTGCTTGCAAAGATCAGTGGACACAGTAAGGCACTGATATACATGCACAAAAAAAAATGACAATTACAACTTTTATAGCTTCTTATAGAGCCACAACCATAGTCATTTACGTATACTATTATAAATAAATTACCATCATAGGACAGAGAGCAAATGCCCCCAATAATACAAATAAACTTCCTAGAGAATCTAATTTTCCATCAATGTTGATTAATTCTCTATCTATTCGTAATAGCAGGAGATCTTCAATATAGAATGCCCTTTACATGGTTTATTATTCCTATGTTGTCCTTATTAAGTATGGGACAACTACTACAGTATTTAACTATTATCAACAGATTCATAAAGACTGTAATTTCATTTTTGGGTTTGTGAGATTATCATTAAATTCAATTTATATTCTCTAATCACGCGAAGAACATCTAATAGAATGAATGCATGCCAGAGATTACCGCAATTTGATATAAACAATTGAATTCCCATGAATGTCAGGTTGATATCCCACTCTAAAAAAAAATAAAAAGAAATCATCTTACCTTGTTTGAATCAAGGCACAGCAAGTCTAATGGTACAAGAGGACAGGCTCTAAAGCATGATTCATGTGAATAGTTTAGGTAGTTTCATGGTCATCATGTACATTTTAATTAACATGTATCAGTAGTTTTAATACGTGGCCCTGAGGCGAAATGTGTCAATAAAATCTATACCTTGGAATGTGCAATCATATCAACAATTCTTCAACCCAAATTGTTAATCACAAATTGCTCTTAAGTCTATTAAAACCCCTTTCCCAAAATTAAACGTAACAATTGAACGTCAGTTCTAAAATAGGATGCAACCTCTGTTCAATCCCTACCGAGTGATAAAGAATTTTTTTGTTTTTTCATCGAAGGATTAGAGATTGAAAAGACTATCATAATTATGGATATGATAATCACTTTTTGAGCATATGATTGGAGTGATAGTAAGATATTTAACTTGTATATTTTCCATCCAATTTCACAGTATATGTTAGTGGGAATGTGTATCTTATGTAAATTTGATGTAATTTAACAGTTACGATTAGAGCTTTGGTAGAACTCAATTAGCACCCAATGCACTGGCACCAATAAGCGCAACACCATTAACAACGTATATAATTACATTGTCATGTTTTCAATCTTTACAGTAACCTAGTTATTACAAAACAGATACCAACACTTCAATCATAAGCAAAAGATTAGTACATCTCATTACATGTACAGGATAAATACCACATCCTAATAGCACAACAATGCAATAAATCTTGAATATCTATACTGATTACAAAACAATGCCACAGAATCAATGGCTGATAATACAAAAGGTCAAGTTCTCGTTGAGAGCAAGAACCAAAAAGAAAAACATAAATAATGATGTAAACCTTCTCAGTGATTTTTTATTCTCTAAACTGAATATGCCAAATAGTACATCAACATCCCCCTAAAAGAGCTACACGTGCGGAAATTTCTTTTTCCAATTAAACAGGGGCCACAAAGTTAAGAACCCAACATGGCCACTGATATTGTCATCTTTATTTCTTTTCATTTTTTTTAGTTTAATTTACTTACCCATTTTTCTTAAATCAGATCCATTTATATTGTGTCCATATAACACTTGGTTTCTCATTTACTTATTAACTCCAGTTTCGCCAATTACCCTTAAGTTTTTGTTCCATTTTTAGTCCCCATAATTTGTGTAAAGGAGCCATATCATTTCTCATTAAATTGTAAGACTTCGTAGGCATTAATTTTTCTCAACAAATATTGTAGGGACGCCCAGAAAAAAGGATTAGCATCTAATTTCTGTATTGATTAAACCCTTCACAAAGTAAGGTTTTTGAGTTCAAACACAAAATATCATCTCCTAACCATTTTACCAGTTGACAGAACATTACCTATTTGGTTTTCTTATTAAGATGTGCTTTATTATCTTTCAAGTGCAATTAGATGGAGAACAGATAACTCTGCTTTCTGTAGATCATGAGCGGCATGTGTACAGAATACAAACATGTATGTAGTGGGATCTTTTCACAGTTAAAGGGAATGCCAAATGCCAATAACGGCTTTTTAGAATACATAAGAAATCAGTATACTTACAGATATCTACTTGTAATAACTTGAAAATGCCAAAGCTATACCTATAACTGTGCTATATCCCCTTTTTGCAAAAACAAACAAAAAAAACAAACAAACAAATAAATAAATGAAAAGAAGAAGAAGGGGCTATATCCCCTGTCACCTTATTTACTATAAAGCTCCACATTATTTCAAATATTAGTACAGTACAAGCATAACAAATATCAAATTGAGAATAAACTGAAACATCTGATAGCCATAGAGATAGTTATTGAAACGTCTGCACAGCATAAATCATTCTTCCCAGAGTAGTTATTAATGCCAATAACAAATAAGTATTATAGACATTTCTACATTCAAATCAGTTCACATATGCTAGTTCCACTATTAACACTGAAAATGAAATCTTCTATACTTCTTCAAAGTAAATAACACCACTAAAACAGATTGCACTAGACATTCAAATATCGTGAATTTGATTGCACTAGAGATTCAAAGAGCATAAATTCAATTGTCCATTTTAAAGGAATCGATATTCAGATTACATGACTCATTTAATTTTTATTCCCAGTCGCAATAAGCCAAAAAGCACAAATTCAGCCACATGCAACAAAGTGATAGAATAACCAAAAATCACACATCTTATAAAACCATGAATCATAAAATTCACAAAAGCAAAAATATAGTCATATAAATCAATTCCATACACGCCAACAAACATCATCTCAATAACACAGTAAAAATTTCACATCTTTACAACCCAACTAAACAAACAGAATTAAACCAATCATCAAAAATTAAGGAAAAAATCAATAATTTCACGGACAATAATCACTAAGGACTCAATAAAATCCCCCAAACAATGCTAATAAAAAGGCAAAACGATTGCGTTGACGTGCACTTACCACTTGTATCTTAAGAAATGACCATCAATTGGGGCGGACTCGGGGACATCTTCAGTGGTGACGGTCTTATCGGGGCGCCGTAAAAGCACGTACGGCGTGAGCTCACAGCCAACAATTGGAATATCGGAAGGAAGGTGCACACGTAGTACAGTTAGCATGCTTCTTTACTTTTTCACTTTTGTCTTCTTCTTCTATCACCGCTTTGTATCTTAATCAAATCCACCTTCAATCCAACAATACCTCTATCTCGAAGAAAATGAACACCGTTATGGCGGACATGCGGCGGATCCGCCATTACTTCACCAGATTAATCGCCAGCCTTGCCTTAATCAGGAAAAAAAAATTCAAAACCCTAGCTTTGTCAATGATCGTATGTAAACCGCACAGATCTTTGAGAGAGAAATAGCGATTTAAAGAGATTAAAAGAATGGATTTTGAATGGATCGAAGGGGAACTTATAGAGAGAGAATGAGAAGAGGATCGAAATTTAGGGTTTTACATAGGAAGTTAAATGAAATGAAAGAAACTGTACTGACTAAAATTATAATACTAATAATAAAAATTATCAAATAAATTAATAAAAAGGTATAATTTTGAATTTTGACAATAATTTAGCGTTCGTAAGAGGAAGAAAGGTTTTTTTGTGTTGGTAATGGTGGAAATTATGACGTCCAGAGTTTAGGCTGCTTGCCCTCTTTTCGTATCGTCCAAGGTGTTATTTACCGTAATGAGAAAATCAGGAGGCTATTTATGTGATTTACCTGTACTTCTTTTTATAGTTTTAACCCCTTTATCTTTTTCTTCATGCTTTTAGTGCTTCTTCTTACTGGCGAATTCTTTTTAAAAATTATTTTATGTTATTCAGATGTTAAAAAAATACTGACAATTCAAAAAATTATTTTATTATTATTAAAAAAATCTTAAATTTTAAACTTTTTACAATTAGTTTGAGATTTTTGTAGTTTATAAAATAATTTATTATTATTGTCAACTATTAAATAAAATAATTAAATATTTAATAAATTAGGCGATAAAATATACTTTGATTTTTAAAAATAAATATGCTCGTTTGATAAGTTTTAGTATTAAAATATTAGACAAAAAATTAAATTATTTATATACATCCTTGCATTTTTTATGCTATTTTTTTTCAAATATTAACTTTATAAGTATAAATTTTTACATGATTTATCTACTTAGAAACACTAGCATGCTACAATGAAATATGGTGACAATAAAATTATTATTAGTTTTAAATTTCACCAAAAAATAAAAGAATATAAAATATGATATTATAATTTAAATAACTAATTAATTTGATAAGAAAATTTGATACTTTGTATACGTAATTGATAAAATAAATTATAATATAATAATAAAAATATATTAAAATTATAATTTATAAAATTACAAAAATATAATTGAGATTATAATAAAAATATCAGACATTTCACTAAATACATTTAAATGACAAAATTATACTTTAAATAATCAAAACTGTTTGCAATATTTTTTTAAGAAAACTGTCTACTATATTGGAGTTTATAAATTAATATTAACGGATATTTTCATTATTTTGATGGGAGTCGAGGACTCATTTGTATAAAAATATTTGTATTCTTTCCCAAAAATATGAATAATCAGGAATCCAGGTGTTATTGTTCTTCCATAGAGTTTTTACACGAGGATATTATTATTTATTACAAATAAGTTCCTAATACATATTAAATGGCTATCTTAACCTTAAAATATTATATAGTTACATTCACAATATACGAGTAAATAAATTTAAAAAAGGGTATTTTAGTTATTATAATAAAGCATGGCCCCTCTTCGCTATAATTGGCCAAACTATCCCTTCGCAATGGGCAAAAGACTTCAAGTGACTAAAATATGAATTTTCATTTATTTTTTCAACAAAATTCAAGGACTTATTTGTTAATAATTCTCTTTTAAATATAATTTATTTATTAATTTATACTAAATATTTTCTTAATCACTAAATTACTAAATTTTAATAAAATATGTAATATACCATTAAGAAATATTATAGTAATTTCATGAGGTACATTAAATTATTTAATACAAATGAACAAAATATTCAAGAAAGATTTGGTACATTAAACACTTTATATAATAAGCTAAACTTTCCTTTTCATCCATTCTATTTTATTAATTATGGAAGAACTTATTTGTTAATATTTCTTTTTAAATATAATTAAGGAAATAAATTTATTCATTAATAATTTTTTATAATAAATGTCATGAATAAAATTTATATTTGCTATAAAATAAGTCAAATTAGTATAAGAATATATAATATCTTAGAATTATTATTAATCTTTTAATAGATTTAGATTAAAATGTTATGAATAAAAAAATAAATATAATATAGATGTATGTATTAAAATTATTCAAATTTAAACAATCATTACATCACTCAACATTTTCTTAATTAATTTTATTTTTCACTCTTCCATTATTATTAAAGGTTATGAACTTGGTCTTTTCTCTTTATCCCCGGTAATAGTTTTTATCAGGTGAAAAACACTCTCCTGTTGGTACGTAAAAAATTTCACTCATCGACAATCTATATTAATTTTAAACTTTTCAAAACGTATATATTCTTCAATTGGAAAGGATTAATCAAATATAGAAAAATAAATAATAAAATTATATTTTAAGGAAAATTAATAAAGATTGAATCCTTTGATTTCATCTCTCTCTCCCTCTCTCTCCATGTATATATATCTCCATTTCTTCTATCACTCTATTTATCATCAAAAGATCTTAAAGAGTTATTGTTGAAATTCTTGATAGACATGGGAAAGCTCTCTTACAACCATTTCTTCATCCTCTTCCTTCTATTTGCAGGTTACAAATATATAAGTTATAAATATTACACAGTTATTTTTTTTATTTATCCATTGAACTAACCAACTTTTACATTTCTGTTAATTACATTAACTTGTTCATTTTTTTATTTTAATTAATTTTGATATTTTTTTTGTAGCTGTCTTGATGGTTCCTCAATCGAATGCGCAGAAAAGATGTCAAGAGGAATTATCTCCTGCAGGATGTAATCTTACTGATTGCGGCAAAAAGTGCTTCGAGAGACACAACCAACGTAGTGGACAATGCATTGCAAACGCTGCAGTGACTGATTATGCTTGTTTTTGTATTTGGAACTGTTGATTAGGTTGTTGACTCTACATTATTAATAAAGAGAAAATAATAAGTCTTCAACTTTTAGTTTAAGTTTTGAAAGTTCCTTTTATTTTATCTCTTTTATTTGGTTTTTGAACTTAATGGTTTCAATGCTTTTATATTGCAAGAGGATTGCATACTTTGCCAACAGTTGAACATATCTTAATTTTTTTAACAAATATATTGCTATTAAGTTGGATATTTTCAAGGCTTTTGACGCATTAAGTTGGGAATTTTTGAAGCTTGTGTTGGGCCGTTATGGTTTCTCTGATAAATTTGTTAGTTTGGTATCAGTGTTGCTTAACTGGGCAAAATTATTATCTTGATTAATGGTACTCCGAAGGGTTATTTTGCTTGTTCTAGGGGTGCAAGAGAAGTGGACCTTTTGTCTCCTTTTTCTCTTTTCTTTTCAGAAAAGTATTTTGGAAGAGGAATCTTAAAGCCTTGGAGGGATGGTGCCATTAAAGCCGATGTCAAAAACACATGGATGCCAATCTCTCTCTCATGTTGCTTATCCTGATGATATTGTTTTATTTTGTAGGGGTGATCATAATTCTATCAAAAATGTTATGGATTTTCTGAGTCATTATTCTGCTATTTTGGGTCAATGCATTTGTGTTGATAAAAGCTATTTTTTTGTTGGTGAGCACTCTAAAGGTCGAAGTCGATCTATTCAGCGAGTTCTTGGTTTCGAAGAAGCTGTTGCGCCTTTCCTTTATCTTGGTGTCCCCTTTTTTTGGGGTAAGCCACGAAAGTCTTTTCTTTTTCAGATTGCTGTTCGTGCTGTTACCAAGCTCTCAGGTTGGAAGGCTAAGGTTCTTTCTATTGCCGGAAGAGCTCAGTTTGTTCAGTCAGTCTTTCAATCAGTTTTATTGCATAGTTACCGTATTTTTTAATGGCCAATTTGTCTTCACAAGTATTTATGTCGTGCGACTGGTAATTTTATTTGATCTGGCAACATGGATGTTCGAATGCATGCTATAGTTTCTTGGAATATGAGCTATGCTCGCCAAAGTCAGAGGGTGGTGTAGGTTTGCGTGACTTGAGTCTCTTAATAGGCAACCATCTTATAATTTGGTTAGAATTCTTATCAGCGTAGTTCTACTTGGAGTATTTTTTTCAAGCAAAGATTTCCATTTATTCTTTTTTTGGGAACTTCAAAGTTTATCAATCCTCCCTTGCTACAGGTTTTCGGGAGGTTCCTGTTATTTTTCAGGGTTAGTGTAGGATTATTGGCAACGGGAAGTTTGTTAACATGTTGAATGCTGAATGGTTGGAGGTTCCTTGTTCTGTTTCTCTAGGAATAAGTCAGTTTTCTTAGGATCTTTCAGCTTCTGTTTCTTCCATCATTCAGGGCACGGATTAGCGCATCCCGGATAGTTTTAAGCTTCTTTTTCCATTTTTATATAAGGACATTTCTGCTTACAAGTTGAACACGGTTTCTTCTTCTGATAGGTTGGTTTGGGAGGATTCCATGACGGGCGATCTTCCTCTTACTGATTATTTCGTCACAAGCATGATAAAGTTTTTGCGCTTCTCAGATTTGGGGTCGTCATTTTCCTCCTGAGTTTTCTTGGTATTTTTGTCGTTTGGCGCATAATAGATTACCTGCTAATGATGTTCGGCAGCCGCAGGGTGTCTCTCTGACTTCTCTTTGTATGCTTTGTTTTTCAGGTCCTGATTCGGTCTATCATTTATTTGCTCAGTGCTCTTTTGTAAGACAGGTTTGGTCTTGGTTGTTCATGCAGTTCGGGATTTCTTCGGCTCTTCCTATATCTCTACCAGGAATGTGGGATGTCATCTGTTCTTCTTCGTTCCCTTCTCAAATTCGTAGCATTTGGAGCCTTGGTGCTCTTGTTATTTCGCTTGGTAATGGAAAGCTTGAAATAAATGCATCTTTGATTTCATGCAATTTTCAACTCGGCAGGTGATTTCTTCTTGTTGGGCTCAGGTTAAATTATTAAGTCCTCTTTGTCCTGGTTTGATATTTCTAAGTCGGATTTTCTTAAATTGTGGTATCTTGGAATTCCTCCTTCTCGTTGTCGTGCTTCAAGAATTATTACTGTTATTTGGCTTCCCCCGTAGCTTGGTGGCGTGCTTCGTGATCATTCTTCGCTGTTTTGGTGCTTTTGCTTTGTCTTTAGGTTTTCAAAATAGGTTTTCTGTAGAGATGCATGCTAATATTTTGGTTATTGAGTTTGCTTATGATAAAGGTTGGCATTCACTTTGGTTTAAAACATCTACTGATTTAGCTGCAATGCATCCTTCTTCTTTTGTGCCTCCTGGCAGCGTCATAATCGTCAGCTTTGTTGCCAGGATTTGATGAATTCTTTGCATAGTCACTTCTCTAATATTTTATGTAAAGGTAATATATTTAAGCCTTGATTTTTCTTCTTTAAATTAGTAGTCTGATGCTCCAAATGATATCAGCGTTAATTAACTCGGGATAAAATTGGGTATCTTTTGTATATATTTCGTTAATGTTTTGCTCTGTTGCCTTTGGGGTAAGGTTGATATGTCCCCCATTTTATACTTTTTTTTTTATTTAATTTTATTGGAGGTTTATTGATGATCCTATATGATCACAAGAGAAGCAAATAAATGACAGTTTTGAATATTTATTATCAGTTAACCACAATGTAGGTGATCTTTCACATTCAATAATGATTTCCATTAACTTAATAAAATAAGTATTCATAAAACAATAATTTGGTAAAATTATTGTTACTACGTATATTATAGATTTCATTTTTTTATTCTCATATATTAACTTTTTTCCGCAAAAAATACAAGATGTATAGTAATTATACAATACTTTCACATTAATTTGTATAAAAAATTCTAGATCCTTAGTACTAGTGATTCATAAAATAAAATTCTTCTTATCTCAGATGACTTGCCTGTATTGTTTTGTCTGTATCAAAACTTGAAAATCCAAATACCAACAATTACTTTGGTGGATCTCTACAGTAATATGTGCAAAAGCAGATGGTCTGCTTGCATTCTCCCACACCATTGGGTTCTTCCGAGCATTCCTGGATGCATTTCTGCAAATCACATTTCTTGGAATCGATTAGTTTATGGCATGTGTGCTCAGGAATTCTTGCAGCATCCACAACCTGGAAAGACAAACCTGGAAAGGAAAGGAATTGGGAAATCTATCAAATCAAACTATGAAAATGTGTAAGAATTGTTGAAAATAGTACGCAAACTCTTTAATCTCAATGTGAGCAGAGTTCAAACTCCGGACATTTTAAACAACTATTTCAAAAGATTTTATCGGTTGACTTTAAACAGTTCGATTCTGAACGCAGACATAGTTTACAGATCAAAATGAATCGGTGATTAAAAGTATAAAGATTTTAATAATCTTCTTACAGACACATATGAAATATATGCAAGAAAAAGAAGTAAACATGAGAGAACAACCTGATACAAGGAGGAGAAACAGGGGAAAGAGGATACAGATTATCCTCATCTTGCTGATCCTTACTTCAGATGTTTTTCCCGTGTGAGAAATGCAAGTTCTTAATGGCTAAGGATCTTCTCATCCAAGTGACTGAATAATTAACTCGAAAATACATGATGCAGTTGAAAAAGAGAGAAGAAACCACCATCAATATCACTTTCTCAAGTACTCGTTACAAGCTTCCCGACCAAAGAACATATTCTTTCCTTTGTACAGACTCCTTGAATTGTGCCACTTGGAAGTTTCCAATCCCGTTTTAATCATATCAAATTTCAAGCCAATTCCAATTTTTCAATGACAATACATACGCTTTGTCTTTGTAATGTATTCTCCCTCACGCTTGATTATAAATCGATTTACTGTCTTTCAACTTTATACAACGGTGACCAAATTTTTATGTTTATATAAATAGCATACTGAGATTTTCTTTCCTCCATTTTCATTGCATTTATTAGCCTGAAAATTGATTAACTGAAGTGGATTTTCTCCTTTCAACCAAAACAATTCTCATGATTTGTATGACAAGGAAATGAAATCTCAGAAGGCTTCTGTCAAAAAATATTAATGCTAAAACATACCGCAAACTTACTCCATAACACCAGAATACGCTATGCATATTGACTACAACACTCCACTTAACTTTCTTCACAGCTCCAAAAATTACATATTCTTGCTTTAATTCAATCCACAATTAAGTTCACTGACTAGTAGTTTAGTCTGCTATTATCCTGATTAAATAAAAAGGGTAATTCTTCAATATGCAGCTAGAATCAATGCAAACCAATAATTTATGAACAGCAATTACGTTGTTGAAGAACAATAACAGCGGCAATTTTCGGCTTGCAAAACACAAAAGAACCACAAATGTACTCATTTTTAAGGGGATCTCAAATTCTCACAAGAATATAAACTTTGTGTCGAAAAACATCTCTTGTTTCTAATATTAAATCAAGATAAAACAAACACCTCTGCTGTAGCAGTACCTGATTAAAAACAAAAATAATATGGAAATAGTCTATAAAAACATTGCAACAAAGTAACATCTGGGACAAAACCACAGAAAAGACCTAGTAGCCCCCCTTAAGATCATTAACAACATCGTACGGGATGGGAGTGACAGTTTCCAATGTAGCACCTTCCAACATGAAGCCTGGTTTAGGGCCCTTTGGCTGCCTCTTTGTACTGATGACTTCACCTCTAGCCTTAGCTGCAGCCTTGAGCTCATCATTCTTCTTCTTCCTCAGCTTGAATTCCTCCGTACACCTTGAAGGTTGAACATGCTCCACGCGAACATGAATCCTCTTCTTAATTATCCTGTTACCAACCTGGAAACATGGATAGCAAATCCAATTAAGTTTCCATCACATGAATATATGGGGACAACAACAAGACTTGGCGTAGATAAAATAATGTGGAATCGCTAGGTTTGAATTTTTGAAACTATAATGAAAGTTGTAGGTATCAAGCAAGTGAAAGGAAGGAGACAATATACATTATGAGAATATTTCAACACAAAACAATTTTTGATCAAAACAAAATAATTTACACCACCAACATAAGAAATATTTGATACACAAAAGAAATGAAACCTCCCTAAAGTATAAATAAATAACAGAGCCCAACAAAAAATCCACATAAGCAGTTAAAAAATTCACAAGACTTGATATTTTTTCGAGATACATATCTCATAATTAGCAATTCCCCAATCAAAAACATCAATTCAGATAGATAGACCCGAAATTGTTAAACACAAATACCATAAACCAAATTTAACCCGTTTCAAAACCAAAAACAGATATTTAAATCATTAGTCATGAAAATACACATCCTTAAGAAAACCTCTACTATTAAACACACTAAAATGCTAATCAGTGTTAAACATATCACCAGCCATCAAATCAGCAAGTATCTTCAAAACAAACATGCACACTAACTAAAACAAAAGTAGATCTACCCTAAACTCTTGAGTATTAGCATCCACTCAAAATTATGCAAAACGCTAAAGATAAACATATAACGAAGTAGCACAGAAACACTAGAGCACTACTAAATAATACCAAACATGTTAAAACAATCGTACCTAGTACATTAATGGAACAATTAAACGCTATATCACTAGAACTAAGCAATCAACACCCAAAACTAAGCAATCACTAACCTTACGTACAAACAAAACGTAGAGGAATAAAAACATGTATATGTGGTTTTCCAACAGAACTGTGTTTTCATGCAGAAAGACCTTAAAGAATCAATTTTGTTCCTTAAAATCAAATAAAAATCAATACCGACAAGCCAATTCACCATTAACAATCTACACAAACAAAATAAACTGACAAATAAAACAAGTACTCGCATTTTACGCACGTACCTGCTTGTTAACCTCGACACCGATGGCGCGCTTGGTGACGTTCCACACACGACCGGTCCGCCCGTGGTAGAATTTGTGGGGCATACCCTTCTGAATGGCGCCATTAACTTTGACATCGACGTAATCGCCGATCTTGTACGTCTTCAAGTAAGTCGACAAAGGGATGTAACCCTTCTTTCTGAAGGGACGAGCGAACAAATCCCTTGTCCGAGATCGTAAACCATGGCCAGCCGGCATCTTTCCCTTGCTGAATTTCTCTCTCTTTTGAAGAAGAGGACGATCAGAGCGTGTGGCAGAGGCTTAAACCCTAGCCGACACTGAGTCATATTTATAGTTAGGCTCTTCCTTCTAGGGTTTCATTTTCATCCGCCTTTCAGCCTTCGTGGGCTTGGGCTTTATCGGTGGCATAATTACACCAAGATCCCTCATGTTTTACATATTGACAATTAAGTACTTCAATTGATGTCCACTCGAAAGTATTGATTTGACCTTGCTAAGGTATTTGAGGCAGTTAGTTAATCATGAGCACTGAGTATGAGTAATAACTTATGCGTTACAAATGGAACGCCCATATTCTTATTTGTAAAAAGATAAAACGATAGGAACTGGATGTTATTGTTCATCATTGTTCAGTTGGGTTCGGGTTTGCTGTTGGCTTGTGTTGGGCCTTGCACTAAATTTGTAAACTTTATACTAAATGTTCCCACCACGGATTCTATTTTTACCATTACTTAATACAGTAGTCCCTTAACCCACTAACTGGATAAAGAATTTTGTCTAAACATATGATCATTTTATACGTCAAAATGAAATTATGCCACGTGTATATATATATATATAACAGGTTTATCAAAAAAATTTAGATACCCTAGATTAGGAAGGTGATGGTATTTCACCACACATTTTGTGTACTAGCTCCCCACTTATTAACACAACCCATAAAAATTATAAATTTTCAAATATTTTATAAATTTGTTTTATGTAATGTCAAAATAACCCTTATTTTCAAATATTTACTTATTAACACATCCATCCAAATTACAAATTTTTAAATATTTTGCAAATTTATTTCATGTAATATAAAAAATAATCCTTATTAATTTTTGAGTAATTTTGTTTTTACTTTTATATTCATAAAATCTTTCATAGCTAGCATGTATCTTGATTATCAACAACATACAACAAATTTCAATAATTCTTCACTCATCAATTGTAGGATTTTTATAATTGCAAGTATATTTTATTTATTTTTTATTTATTTTAAATAATTATAAAATTTATATTTTGTAATATTTTGTATTTAAATTTAAGGATATTTTAGTTATTTTACTAAGCAAGGATATTTTTGTCATTTTAAAAATTTTATGCTCGAGTGATATTTGTAGTTAATTAAGATTATATTGGCATGTATAAGGTATTTAGAGAGTAGAAGAAGTTGGGTAAGTTTAAAAAAATTTTCGCGAGGCAATATTTGTGTACCCGAGTATTTAGATTAAATTTCTCTTGATCGAGTGATCAAATTTATGATTTATTTATTTTTATTAAAAGAGAACATAAATACAATTGTATAAAAACAAAAATGAGTGAAATCAAAGTTAAAATAAAAGAGAAATTAGTATTTAAAGTTGATTATAGACTTGAATGATATTTTTAAGAGTTAAAATCCTCCTCAATTGGCTCATTTATATAGAATGTATCAATACATATTAATGAAGAGTATGTCAAACTGATAGAAATCAAATGTATCGATATATAAGGTAAAGGTATTAATACTTTTAGATGAAAACTCACATTGTGATTATGAAAAACAGATATTTAGCTTATAAAAACTCCATTCTATCCAATCTAAGTGTAATCTCTATCATTTTTTTTTATATTTTCAAGGGTAACTTAGTATTTTCTTAATTTATTTGCTAGTATATGAAATTAAAGGGGGGGTTAAATCAAATTATTCTTCTTCCTCTTCACTGATACTTGCTTCCATTTAGAAAAAAATAACATATAGAACCTATCCCTTTCAATTTCTTTCAATTTTTTTAAATTTTTTATTTATTAAACTCCTATTTCTTGCTATAAAACCCTAATATTCAATATCTTTTATGAGTAAAGACCGATAATTTCTCATTTAATCGAGGATTGTAATGGGAGAGATAAGTTAAGGTTTAAGAATAAAATTGAGAATTTTCATGTGAGAGAGATAAATCAGCATGTACAAGTCTTAGACAACTTTTTGGTAAGATTTTTAATTCATTTGAGTTTATTAAAAGCAAAATAGAGGTTATAATCTAGGGTTAGTTATATATTATAAAATCTTAATATTTAGATTTTAAATTAATCATTTAGACATATATTTAAAGAGTTTAATTAGGAAATATAGAATTAAAGTTTAGAATAACTTAGGTTATGAATTTGATAAAGATTGATAAATGAGTATTACATATGGATACTATTCATCTAAAGCTATTCTCTATTGATTTTAAATTAATTTATAAAATTTATGAAATTATTGTCATATATATAGTTTAGGAATTAAGAAATTGAGTGGTGAGATTTTGAAACGAGAAGAGTAGGGAGAGTGTATACCCTTCCTACTATGTAAGTAAATTTTTTTATTTTAAATTATTTTTAAAATATAATGATATATATAAGAGGCATTAGATTTTTTATTGTGGTGGAAATCAAGAGAAAGTCTCCTTATTTATGAATTTTATGAAATTGTGATTGGTTATAATAATATTTTCGTTATTTAGATATTGATATATTTAAGAGATCGAATGTCGATTTTAATATTTATACTTTGATTTTGTTGTCATATTGATGAGTACATAAAAGTGTATAAGTATTAAGGTTTAAATTCATCATTTTACACTTTAAATATAATTAATTCCCTCAAATTATGCATATTTCTAGTCTTTGGAATAAATTTTAAGTTGTTGGTAATTTG
>JAWDEX010000005.1:10257928-10286226 GCA_035221805.1 Trichilia hirta | reverse complement strand
TATTTTAAAATTATTTTTCTCTATACTCTATTAATTATTTATTATTAATAAAATAAACTTTTTGAAGTGTCATGTGCCATAGGTCATGTGAAGTAAAAATATATAATTTGTCACATGGTGGATTTAGATTTCACAATATAAGGCGTTATTATGTGGGTATCTAATATGCACAGGAACCAAAATAATATATTTATATTTTTAAAGAGTTAAATTGAAAAAATTATATTAAAAATTTTGAATTTTTCAAAATATTGAGTGCTGGGGCTACTGTTGGTCATACAATGGTTCTGTGCCTAATTGTTCATACTTGACACACTTCAAAACTATGGTTAATTATGTATTATTGCCAGCTAATTAAAGAAGAAAATTTTATATAAAAGCATTATTATCATAAAAATTTAAGATATAATTATATTGAACTAACTAAAATCCAATTTTTATTCATTTTAAATATTTATTAAAATTATTATTTTGTATTAACTTGTTAATTTATTATATAATAATTGTCTTCACTATTTTAATTAATTTTGATATTTATTTTTGTGGCTGTTTTATTTTGATGGTTCGTCAAGCTAAAAGCCCCAAAAATATGCCAAGAGGAGTTATATCGTAGAAGATGTAATCTTACTGATTATGGGAAAAAGTGCATCGAGAGACGCAACCAACGGAGTGGACAATGAATTGCAAACAGTGCAATGACTGACAATGATTGTTTTTGTATTTGGAACTGTTGATTAGTTTGTTGTGTCTACATTATTAATCAATAGAAAATATTAAATCTTCAACTATTAGTTTAATTTTTGAATATTTCGATTATTATTATTTATTTTTTTTAACTTAATGGTTTCAATGCTTCTACATTGCAAGAGGTTTGAATACTTTGTCCACCAATTCGTACACATTTTCATAGGTTTAGTAACAATTTTGGACTCCAAGAATTAGGTTTGGTGAGTTATAATAGTATAAGAGAACACCTTCGTTGATACCATACTATGCTCTGCTCCATAATATTAGTAATTTGGGTGAAATTTGAGAGAGAAGCAAATAAATGATATTTATGAATATTTATTATTAGTTAATCACATATAATTAACAATAATTACATTGGGTGATCTTTTACATTCAGTATTAACTTAATAAAATAAATATTTAAAAGGCAATAAAAAGAAAATTGAAATTTCACATATTAGTTTTTGATGATGTAGTGTATATACTCTTCTAAATTGAGAATAATTTATTAAAATATTTTAAATTTAGGTTTAATAACAAATTTGAATATATTTGAGTTCCGAAGACTCAATTAGGTGGCGTGTAGTAGTATAAGCAAATTATTTTCTTTGGCACTATCACATGTTTGGGTTCAAAGTATTGGTAGTTTAAATGAAATTTGAATGAATAAAATTTAAAAAAGCAAAAGAAAAGAAAAAATAGATATATTCTAAATATTTTTAACAAATATATATATATATATATATTGTTTTTAATTCTTAAGTCCCTACTAGTAACTTATATGTTTTTCATTTGCATTCACGACTTTTAAAAAAAGTCGCTCAATTAAGTTTGCAATTGGGTGAAGAAAGTATGACTACTTTACTAACAGTTGATGTTTTGACTCATATGTCTACTAATATAAAATATTTATATTCACAGATCTATTCAATGCTAGAACCAGACCTGTTATTAATGCGAATATTTCTATTTCCAGAGTAGAATTTTCAGTTCAAATTAAAGTATGTGTGTCTGCATATATGTATGTATGTGTTATTTAACCAATTGAAACTCAAATCATTAATTATCAAATATGATAAATGACATTAAAGAATATTTATCATTACTTAACCACACGTAATTAAAAATAATCACATTGGGTGATCTTTCACATTTAATATTGATTTTCTTTGACTCAATAAATAAATATTCATAAAACAATAATAATAAAAATATAAATTTTTATGCCCACCAACTTGGTAAAATTATATTTTTACAGTTATATTATACAATTTATTTTTCTTTTCTTGTCATAAATTTTCCCTTGTTCCTGTAAAAATATTAGACATATAGTAATTATTCAATACTCCCACATTAATTTGTCCATTATATTCTATATCACGAGTAATAGTGATTGATAAAATTATTGTTCATCTCAAGTGACTTGCCTGTATTGTTAAAAAAAAAAAAAAAGTACATTGGTGGATCTTTACAATAATATGTGCAAAAGCAGATGGTCTGCTTGCATTCTCCCAGACCATTGGGTTTTCTCTGAACATTACCGGGCGCATTTTTGTAAATCACATTTCTTGGAATAGATTAGCTTATGGCAAGTGTGCTCAGGAAAACAAAGCTGGGAAGGAATAGGGAAATCTATCAAATCAAAACTGTGACAATGTGTCGGAATTGCCGAAAATAGTGTGGAAACTCTTTATCTCGATGTGAGCGGAGTTCAAACTCCAGACATTTTAAACAACTATTTCAAGAGATTTTATTGATTGAATCTAAACTGTTCGATTCTAAACATGCACAAAGTTTACAGATGAAAATGAATTGGTGATTAAACGTACAAAGATTTCCATAATTTGCTTACAGAGAGACATATGAAACATATGCAAGAAAAGATGTAAGCGTAAGAGAATAACCTGATACAAGGAGCAGAAGCAAGGGAAAGAGCATACAGATTATCCTCATCTTGCTGATCCTGACTTGAGATGTTTTTTCTGTGTATAAGAAAAACAAGTTCATAATGGTCAAGGATGTTCTTATACAAGTAACTGAAAATTAACTTTAGGATAAATGATGGAATAGAAAAGAGAGAAGAAGCCACCATCAATGTCACTTTCTGAAGTACTTGTGACAAGCTTCTTGACCAAAGAACATATTCTTTCCTTTGCATATACTACTTGAATTGTACCATTTGGAAACTTCCAGTCCTTTTTTAATCACTCAAATTTCAAGCAAATTCCAATGTTCTAATAACAAAATGCTTTGTTTTCTGAATGTATTATCCCTTGCACTTGATTATAAACCGAATTGCTGTCCGCCAATTTTAAACAAAGCTGTGATGGCTGTCAAATATTTATGTTTTGATAAATACCATTCTGAGATCTGCTGCTTTTAGTAACCATTTTCATTGAATTTATTAGCCTGAAAAATGATAAAGTAAATTTTCTCCGTTCAACCAAGAGTTCTTTGGACTTGTACAACTTATGGAAATGTAACTCCAGAGGCTTCTGCTAAAAATTCATGCCGAAACATGTAGGAAACTAATTCCATGACACCAGAATGGCTTATACACTACAGCATCCGGTTGACGTTCTTCACATCTCCAAAAATTTACATAATTGCTCGAAAATTGTTCTTCTCAATACGATCAACATTATTGTTCTTCTCAACATACTCACTTTTAATTTTCAGCTTAAAAACATTAACAGCTGTAATTTTCAGCTTAAAAAACACAAAAGCACAAATACACTCACTTTTAAGGAGATCTCACATTCTAACAAGATCGTAATCTTTGCATGGAAAAAAACATCTCATGTTTCTAATTTTAAATCAAGACGAAATAAACATCTCAGCTATAGCAGTACCTCATCAAAAACAAAACTAATGGAAATACATCCCAGTCCATAAAAAGACTGCAACAAAATAACAGCGGGGATAACACCAAAGAAAAGACCTAGTAACCCCCCTTAAGATCATTAACAACATCGTACGGGATGGGAGTGACAGTTTCCAATGTAGCACCTTCCACCATGAAGCCTGGTTTAGGGCCCTCTGGCTGTCTCTTGGTACTGATGACCTCACCTCTAGCTTTAGCTTCAGCCTTGAGCTCATCATTCTTCTTCTTCCTCAGCATGAACTCCTCAGTACACCTTGAAGGTTGAACATGCTCCACCCGAACATGAATCCTCTTCTTAATTATCCTGTTACCAACCTGGAAACGTGCATATCAAATCCAGTTAAGTTTTCCATCGTATTATGAGATATATATGTACAACATTAAGATAAAAGCAAAGATACAGTACTGCAGAATCACTAGGTTGGCAGTTGTGGAACTACAATGAAAGTTGTAGATATCAAGCAAATACAAGGAAGTAGACAAGTAAACATAAGAAAAAATAAAAATTCAAAAACACTGGCACAACAACACTTTATAAATTATAACAACATTTCAATACCAATCAATTTTGAATCAAACACAATACCAACATTAGAAATGCTATTTGATGCATAAAAGAAATGAAAACTCCCTAAAAGTACAAATAAGCAGCAGAGCTCCCAAAAAAATCCATATATATCTATACTCCTTTGAGCTATATATCTCATAATAACCAATTCCCCAAATCAAAAACATTAACTCACATAGATAGACCTGAAATTGTCAAATACAGATCACAAAACAAATTTAACCTGTTTCAAAACCAAAAACAGATACACAACTCATTATTCATAAGCATATAATATCTACATTGAGAAAACAAACATCCTTAAGACACCCTCTTCTATTTCACACACTAAAAGGCTACTTAGTGTTAAAGATATCAAACACAAGCCCAAAATCAACAAGTATCTTTCAGAAAAAAAAAATGCACATTAAACAATACAAAGCAGATCTAGCCTAAAATCTTTAATATTAGCATCAGCTCAAATTATAAGAAATACTAAATATATCATATAACTACGTAGCACAAAATACTAGAGCACTCATAAATTATACCAAACATATTAATCAAAACTAGTTCACAAATGGAACAATCAAACACAATATCACTAGCGACTGAAATAACCAAAGCTTATCAATTCATTTCCAGATCTAAATAAACAATTTTTGTCATCGGAAATCAACATAAAAAAAAAATCATTAACCTTACGCACAAAAACGTATTTGTGTTTTACTCACATACCTATTTTCAAGTAGAAAAAACTCGAAGAATCAATTTTTGTCCTCAAAATCAAGTAACAATCAATACCCACAAGCTAAATCACCATTAACAATCTACACAAACAAAATAATCTGACAAATATAACAAACACTGGCATTTTACGCACAGACCTGCTTGTTGACCCCGACACCGATGGCGCGCTTGGTTACGTTCCACACACGACCAGTACGTCCATGATAGAACTTGTGCGGCATACCCTTGTGAATGGCACCGTTAACCTTGATATCGACGTACTCGCCGATCTTGTACGTCCTCAAGTAAGTAGACAAAGGTATGTAACCCTTCTTTCTGAATGGACGAGCGAACAAATCCCTTGTCCGAGATCGTAAACCATGGCCAGCCGGCATCTTTCCCTCACTTAATTTCTCTCCCTTTCCACGAAGACTCGAACGCGCGGAGTATGTGGCGCTAGCTCAAACCTTAGGTGATTCTGAGTCATATTTATTGTCAGGTTCTTTTTTCTAGGGTTTCATTTTGGGCTTTGTTGTTGATCGTCGGCTTAATTACACCAAGATCCCTTATGTTTTATATATTAACAATTAAGGACATCTATTGTCCTCTAATTCTGTCGAAAGCATTGATTTTAATCTTCTGATGGGAACTCAGTCACTTGATCATGGGTACTGTTTAAGGAGGAGCTGTGTAATATAAATGAAAAAACTATGTTTCATTTGTAAAAATAAAAAGAATAAAAAAAAGGGATTGGATGTGATTGTTCATTGTTATTGAGTTGGGTTGGAGTTTGCTTTGGGTTTCTGTTGGGCCATGTCCTCTCTTTGTAAAGTTTCAACCAAATTGGGTTCAATATTTTCCATTTCCCAATATTGTAGGCTTGAATGGTCACCACCCGACTTATGGGTACATAAGAAATATGCAATCGCTTCAATACACCCCCTTGGTTAAAACCGTGATACCTCTTCCCCACTGGAACACCTCCATCCACCCCCCACCCACCCAGCAGACTTCTCTGTATTCAAAGTGAATTGTCTAAGTGCTCTTTCTAAAGGTTCTACTAAATGTCCCACAATGGGTTCCATATTTTCAATTATCTTATATTGTAGGCTTACGTGGCTGCCACTCGGCCTACCCGATTCTGCAATACATTAAGAACCCATTAATTTGATAGAGTTTTGTCTAACCATGTGACGCACTATATGTCAACTACGAAAGAGTTTTTTATACATCAACAGAAATTATATCCACATATTATATATAAAAAAATACAAATGATACGATTTATCGAAATAATTTAGATACCCTAGGCTAGGGAAGGATTTTTTGTTCTCTTTCGGAAGTAACTAATCATTTGTGATTGAAATGGATAAAATCATTCTGAAGCACAACTCATTTAAAGTGGCGAAGCAAGCCCAAACATGTGGCGGTTAAGATGAAGCCCATGTAACTACGTTACCTCGATGCAAGCAAATTGAAAGACTCCAAATGCAATTCTGAAAGTGGAAGAAAATTGAAACGCGCCACAATTTTTGTAGGATAGGTTGAAAGAAGCAACTCTCCACAACTCGGGCCTTGTGCATGTAAATTCGTACATAAATTAATTTAATATCGAATTACTAGCAATTATATATTACTTTATATTTTATAAAATACAAACGTATAAATTGGAGAAAAAAATTAGCCATCTATACTTTATAATGCATATGAAAAACCCTAACTTAAAAAATAGTGTCAACTTTTCAATGAATAATGATGCATGCATTATCATGTAAAATATACTAAGAATGAAGTTTAAGGAATACTGTAAACCCCATTTTTAAAATTTAGGATTAATATAGTTATTTTATATTATATTTAAGCTTAAGTATGCATGTGCATAATTAATTAATGATCAATACAATATTAAGCTTTAATGATTATTTTCATAATTTAAATTAATAGAAGTTGTAATTTTGAAGCTTAAATATAAAGACTTCAATAATAATAAAAGTTGATTTTATTTATATAAAAGTTTAAATGATATTTTTTAATTAAAAATACAACTTTCACTCACTATTTGTCGCTGTTGCAAGAACTGTTGCAAACTTGAGGTCGCTGCAATTAGAAATTTTTATTGCAGTGAGACCTACTGTGCATCAAGGATAATTGTTGACTTCTGTTGTAATGGAACTTTTCTAGTGCAATAGATAATTGCCGAAGAAAATGGGCTTACTAACTCTTGTTGTAGTGAGTCTTTAAAATTTTTACAAAACTTCCTATTTTGCTCCCCCTTGAAATTTGTTTCCTTCTTTTACTTTAAGGATATTTTAGTAAATGCACGAGGCCCGACTCTCAAGCTTTTGCAAAATTTTTCTTTATAATTTTGTCAATAAATCAATGAGGGCTAATTTAGGGTTTGGAGCTAAATTGGGACTTTTGCAAATCAGTGAAAATTATAGCTTTTTAACACTCTAATTGAGTCATATTTTTAATATTTTTCAAACATTAATTTGTGATTTAGATGAATGCAAAGATTTAGGGTTATACATGTGAGAATCTGAAAATTTAGGAATGATTTAAATTAATTGAGTTAGATTATATTGTTTAAAGGCTAGTATAAGTTAAATAAAGATTAATTTCTTTGAAAATAAGAATGATTTTAAGAAAGTTATATTATACAATAAGTTATAGTTGAATTGAGAATTAGTTGATAACTGTCTTTATAAGGACAGTTATAGAATTTCATTGATAAAAATTAATTAAATAGCTGTTATTGAATTTAGCATATATGTTTATGTGTCAAATTAGCAAATTAAATTTAATAAGCATGATTATTTTATATTGAAAGTATTAATAGCCTTCAAACTATGGGAATTAATATGATTATTTGTATGTATGTAATAGGCGCTGATATCCTGAAGAAGGAACCCACTTGACGTGATGACCATTAAGGAGTATTTATCCTCTCTGAATTATAAGTGAACTTTTATGTACTTATATTTTTTAAACTTGTTGTTTAAATTTAATTTTTTATAAACTAAATTATTATTTTATATCTTATTGTTATAAATAATTATAAATTTGCTTTATGATATATTTGATACATGTGTGTGGCCTATAAGTATAAATATGGTTTTGATGATAATAAAATTTTATTAAATTTTTTTATGTCGTTTGTTATATGATTTGACTTGATGATAATTGTTCTATTGGTGATATAGCTTGTGAATAAATATTGATATGTTTACTATAGTTATAGAAAAATAGCTTAAAGACGGATCTATGTAAAGACCATTTAGGTGAGTCATGCATAGGTAGAATAAGTATAAGAGAAGTTAGGAATATCTTTATAATATGATGTAGCCCACCTGTGACAAATATTTTTATCAACTTTTGTATATACATGTATGTATACACAAAAATGCATATTTTTTTTTAATGTAAACTGCTTCTATAATATATTTAAAATATGATTGTAATTATCTCGAAGACACATGTTTGTTTGTTATATATATATATATATTATGAGATGATTGAAATCACTTTTCTCTTAAAATATATGAATTTTATTATACGGTGTATAGATACCTATTTAGCTTTACATAGTTAAGGGCTCTAGAATGTATCTTGAAGGTCTGTAGCGATTGTTATGTGTAGACTCCATGGGCAAGGCCGTGATAATTATATGGTATCAGAGTTAATTCTTCTCCAGTACGATCGTGAGCTCGATAACAAGTCAGGCAAATATTGGTAGGCCTATAATATTTTGATCTTCGAAGGTAGAGAATGGCTTCGAGATAAGAGTGCATGAGTAAAGAACGACTCCTGACAGGTTTCGCAATGGCTATAAGGATAGGAGCAAGTCTCATATCAAAATGAGAGAAAAAGTTCTTAGTTTATAAAAGTGAAGTTGAAACTAATATGTCAATGAGGTCTTTTAGGATAAGTGATGGTTTATTTTTAAGAATTTCGCAGTTAAACGTACTTAGATAAAAGTAATATCAAGATGAGTGATCTTTTAGGATATTCTCGAATTGATCCATTACCAAAAACAAAATGGTGAGGCCCTAAGAATTGAGTTAAAGCAGACAATATTATTAACAAGCATTAGACCAGGTCTTATAGTGTAGATATCATGACAATTTGCAAATTTTTGTGATATATTTTAAGATATTAGAATGTATTTCAAGAACTCATGATAATTGTCTTGTATGAATCTCATATGACAGAGACACGATAAATATAAACAAGTAAGCATTAATTTGAAGTAAGACTAGGGTCCTCGCTCTTTCTTTCTAAATTTATTTTGACTATGTTTCTAAGTGAGAGAAAGTGGTTTAATTTATTTTAACCATTTCTCTCTTTAAATGGACTTTAATTTCCCAAGTAAAAAAATAGTAAGAAATATATAAAAAGATTAGTTAAATTTTTAACTAAATTAGAAATCCTCCTAACCACCAAGGCCGCCAAGAATACATATTCACTCATTTGTGTTACAAGTAGCCCTCTTGACATTGTGCACTGTGTTTTTGTTTTTCATTTTTTGATGAGTAATTAATAAACACAAACAATATAAAGAATTGTTAAAATACATAAAATTTGTTAAAGATTTAAAATGTTGACATATATTCATGAATTGAATATATTTTGTATATTTCATAAGTTATATTAATAAATAATTATTTATTTTATAAATAATTATGATATGCATTGAAATGAAAATACTTGAGAATATATGATGAAAAATAAATGTGTTTTGTATATGATATGCATACCAAAAATTTATTTTAAAGTATTAGAATATATTTTAAAGATTTCTTATATGTTCTTATGATATATTTTAAAGTATTAGAATGCATTTTAAAAATTTACTATAATTGTCGCATATAAACACCGCGAATTAAGAGTGTGATAGATACAAAGAAGTGAGTTAGGATCTTGCCTCTTTCTTTCTAATTTTTTTTTTTAATATGTTTTTAATACAAGATAAATTAATTTAATTTATTTTAACCATTTCTCCTTTTAAATAGAATATGAGAGGGGACTTTAATTTCTTAAATAAAAAAATGCCAAAAAATATATAAAAGATTAGTTAAATTTTTAATCGAATTAAAAATTCTCCTAATCACCATGGCCACCAAAAGTAGATATTCATACAATTGTGTCACAAAATTAGCACGCTTGACATCATGCACCTTATATATATTTTTTCCCATCTTTTAATGGGTAACTAATAAACACAAATAATATTAAAAAAATATCAAAATAAGTAAAGTTTGTTAAACTAAGATTTAAAGTGTTGGCTAAGCCTTGTATGCAGGGGAACACACACACACACACACACACACACACACACACACGTACATACACGTTTATTCCTTCTTCACTAGCTCCAATAAGTAGGGACCAAATCTTTTAACTTTTCTTTTTTTCTTTTTGGACTAACTTGAAAGTTACTCCCTATATGTTTGTTTTCACTTTCCTCTTTGCATATGGTACCATATTTATTTTAAATAATTTAATACATTAATCAACTGGGGAACATTAGGTGGGTCGGTAGGTGATCAATTGGAATTTTCTTAACCTAATCGCTTTTTTTTTTTTTATCCTCCTCACCAATTTTCTAACATTGTTTCTGCTCCCGATTTCCGTTTTATTTACTCTATAATTTGATAGCTACACTCTGGCCTTCTTCTGTCTCATTAGAATAAACTTCCCCTTAATTTTTAGCTATAATTTGAGAGCTATATTCGACTTTCTTCTGTCTCATTACAGTAAACTATCATGTTTCCTTGATTTTTTACCTAATTCACCATATGTCTCTCTTATTTTTCAAAAGTCAATCAAAACTCTCTTACTTTCCAAATTTTTTTTTTAAATTCAGAACTAAACTAAATTAAATCTAATAATTTATGAAACAAAACTAAAACAGGAGAGTATAAGATAATTTAAAAAGAAAATTAAGAATAATAGAATATTAAATCAAAAAATAAGAAAAAAATAATAATTTACTCGTCCCATTAATCATCATGGTTTTGTTTGGTACGTTTGTATTATAATATTCATGTCATTGCTGTGAGCAATAAAGTTAGTATTGTACAAAATTTTATATAAATTCTATTTTTATAAATTAGTATAACAATGTCAACATTATACCATTGTTTTATATATCATATATTTTATATCTCGACCTTTTAAATAGTTATAATTCTAATTTATTAAAATATGATATAAAAATTAAAAATTAAAGCACAAAAATTAAAAAGTGTAACAAAAAGTTCAATATGGCATAACTAGGAATAAATGCAACTAGCATGAACCTATTATATTTATCAAATTGCTTTGTTTTTTTATTTAAATCCTTCCTCCATACATACAGCAACTCCAAATTTTTTAATTTCAATCACATCACCAAACTCATCAATCCCGAATTCCTTTTAGATCATATTACCCCAAATTAGTCCTCAAACTCCGCCAAATCTAAACCGTTCATTTTTTTTCTCATTCATCGATAGCCATGGCCAAAAGTTTCCCCATTCTCTTCATTTTCCTCGCACTCTCCTATCTTGGAGCCGCAAAATCTCACCATTTCTCAAGAATCTTATCTTCTTCAAAGCTCGGACTGAAGAAAGAGAAGTTAAGCCACCTCCATTTCTACTTCCACGACATCGTCAGCGGCAAGAATGCTACCGCCGTCAGAGTTGCTCAGGCCGCGGCCACCAACACCTCGTCGACGTCCTTCGGCGCCGTGGTCATGATGGACGACCCATTAACAGTCCGACCGGAATTGAGCTCCAAACTTGTGGGAAGAGCTCAGGGAATTTATGCTTTTGCGTCCCAGAGTGAAGTAGGGCTTTTGATGGTGTTGAATTTTGCTTTCAGTGAAGGGAAATATAATGGAAGCAGTCTCAGTGTTTTGGGTCGGAACTCCGTCTTGTCGACGGTGAGGGAGATGCCGGTCATCGGAGGCAGTGGGCTTTTCCGGTTTGCCCGCGGCTACGTTCAGGCGAGAACTCATTCGTTTGATCCTCTGCATACTGTTGTCGAGTATTACGTTTACGTTTTTCATTATTAATTGTCTTTTTTTAGGTAGTTGTTTTTAACTTGGATTAGTTTTGAAATAATTACTTCTAGTAATCAGTTCTATAAGGATTGATTATGCTTTTTTTTTTTTTTTTTTTTTAAATTAATTAACAATAATAGGAGAGTCTTACAATTGTTTTTTGTGACTTGGTGATGCTTATTGTTTTTTAGCTGAAATCTCAATGAATCAGTAATTTTAATAGATCTAGATATATATTCAAATATAAAAAGTTATAAACAATTCTTTTTTATTCAATAAAAAAGCCTGAATATAAATATCTAAAAATTTATACTATATCTTTAATGTTTTATAAATAATTGGATAAACTCCATATACACCAATAAATTTATAATTTTTTAGTATTAAGTCAAAAAATAAATATTTTAAAAATGTTTGAATGATTGAAATTAAATTATATTCAAAATTCAAGTAACAACCACAAATTAAATCTGGCTAATATTTGTTTATGTTTATTATAAAACATATATTAAATCCAAAATTGATGCATTGCACTAGAATTACTGAAAATTCTTAACCAACTTATCGATTGAGTTGATTTTAACGAAACTAAAACTGGGATTCTATCAGAACTAATCAATTACTAATGAATTTTAATTAAAGAACATAACAAATTCGATTCTCGAAGAAAACTAGCAAATTAAGAGAATATAGCTCTCGATGCCCTTTATTCCTCTTTGGTAGACAGACAAGTCCATTGGTCCAACACAAAGGCCAATCCATTGATGACAGACACAAGTTTCTTTTCACAATCAAAGTCAATCAAATGGTCCAGGGCCTAACAAATTAATAATAATACCCCAGGTAGGTTCACTTTAGAATATTTAATCATCATCACTTTTTCTCCATTTGATTTGCTGTTTGTATTTACTATTGTGATTATTGGTTGATTTTATTGAAATGGAACAAATAGTGGATATGTGCTTGTTCTTGACTTTTCATTTCATAAAGATACGTCTGAATTAAATGGTTGAAATTAGTACCACCATTTTACTTTCAGTCTAAAGTATTTTCTATTGACTTGTGTACACATACAAAAACTTGGGAATAAAAGAGAAAATAATAAAATTTGACTTCAAATTTTTAATATTCAATTTAAATTTTTTTATATTTACTATTAAGACACGCTAATACAGAGAGGGAGGAAAGGTAGGAGCAAGTTAGAATTAGTGGAAGTGGTATTAATTTAGGAATACAATAATAAAATTTAACATTCAATCTCTTGTTTCTTTTTCTCTCAATTTTTTGCTTGTTCACATCAAGTGTTCCTTAATTCCATATAAATCATTTGTTTTGTCTTAAATTCTTTTTATAATTCTAATGTGATGGATTTTAAATTATAAATATTAAGATAAGTGATGTGTGATCTGCAGACATCTGTTTATAATTCTAATATCATGAATTTTAAGGTACAAATGTCAGAATAGGTACTGTGTGATCTGTGGTCATGTATTTAAAAAAAGTGAGTGTCTAATTTGTGTATGATTGGTCGCAGCAGTGATGACTGAGTATAAAAATTTTTTCGTCGTGAAAAAAAAATTGAAAATAGTAAAAAATTAAAATAATAGATTAATATTATCAAATACATTTTAAGGTTTAGTTTTAAAATACAGTAAGACGAGTGAAACCATTTATTTATTTATTTTTTATATTTTAGGAGGCCAAAGTGTAGAAATCTACAATATCCAAAATAAAAATATTTCATAAACTTCTGCCATTACAATAAAACCACTAGAATAGTACAATCCCAAATTAATTTCAATCGCATTACCAAACCCCACCAAGTTAATTTCCATCTTATACACAGAAGCACCAAAACCAAAACCCATCAATTGTTTTTCTTTTCTCTATACCTTCCTCAACCTTTGATTTCACCATGGCCGAAAACAAAACCTTCCCAAAACTTATTACATTCCTCCTTATCATCCTCATATCCTCAACACTCTCCTCATCAAAGACCCACCATTTCTCCAAATCCTTATCTCCAGAATCTCTGAAACTCAAGCAAGAAAAACTAAGCCACCTTCACTTCTACTTCCACGATATAGTCAGCGGGAGAAACCCTACTGCTGTCCGTGTTGCTCAGGCCTCTATGACTAACACTTCGCCGACGTTATTTGGCGCGGTGGCAATAATGGACGATCCTCTAACGGCGGAGCCTGAGCCTAGATCCAAAATGGTGGGGAGAGCTCAGGGGATTTATGCTTCGGCTTCTCAGAAAGAAACTGGGTTGTTAATGGCGTTGAACTTTGCTTTCATGGAAGGGAAGTATAATGGTAGTACCCTCAGTGTTTTGGGCCGAAACGCCGTGTATTCGACGGTGAGAGAGATGCCGATCATTGGTGGCAGCGGGCTTTTCCGATTTGCTCGTGGGTATGCACAAGCGAAGACTCGCACGTTTGATCTTAGGACTGGAGATGCAGTTGTGGAGTATAATGTCTTTGTCTTCCATTACTGATTTGTTGCTTTCATCTTTGTGGAAATTCATTTTCTTTCACTTTTTCTTTTTCTTTTTTCTTTTTGAACTCTTATCACGAGTTTCTTCTCTTTGTAAAAAGAATAAAAGGTTTAATAATATAAATTAAGATTTTATTATATTGTTAACTTATATAGATTTAAATTATTTTATTTAACTGATTTCAACGGTGGCACGTTAATCAGCTCTATTCCAATTTGGTTATGGACCTTTCCCTTCAATTTACAGATTTAGCTTCGATTCTCCACGACTTAAAGATGTAATAATCTAGAAAAAACCGGTAGCACGTGAATCTCAGCATATCGTGGTTTGCACAAACCGAAAGTATATTTGGACGGTGAAAATGAGGGTAACGTGGCCAGTTCCACGTGACACAGAAATCGCAACGAAATTAGATGTTTGATAGAATAATAACATCTGTATCCCTAAATTCTTGTCTTTTTAGAAATAAGAACCTAAAGATTCAAATATTATTATACCCTTGATTTGTTTTATTCAAATCAAATTGCATCATATTGATACCGTACTGTTATATGTAAAGGTCACAAATATACCGCATTATATTAGTGCAACAGGTAAAATTCAAGTGTAATTGAGCCAGAAGTTTTTTTATTTAATTTTTAGATATCTTAAAAATTAATCAAAATTATCCTACTATCGTTAAATTTAATTTTATGTTTACTATTATTTATTAAAACATTTTAATTATTATTTTTTATTCTTGTACTCACTCATGCGTTAACTTACCAGGCTTTTGTAGCTAAAATATGAACTGCCAACTCGAGTCTATGTAAATTTATTTGTTGTATCAATTATAAAGAGGAAATCTCTTCAACTTCTTTCACACGAGGAGACTTTCAATTTCTCATGGTTAAAGAGGAAGGGAAGTTTTATAAAGAATTTTGTTAAACAGTGCTATACTAATTTTAGTAGTTAATGTAATAATTAATTAGTATTTTTTCTATAAAATTTTATATATTAAAAATTATAATTTATCAAACATAAAAATTTTAACAATTATTTTAAGAACACTCATTAATAAAACTTAAAAATAAATTCTCTTTAATTAATTATTAAATTAAAGATAATTAAACTTAAAAAAACTAACGCATGGCTGTCACCAATGTGATGGGATCGGTGGAAATAATTAAAAGGTCATTCTCTGTTTTCTTTGGTAGGTAGTCAAATGGAATATCTCATAAATTTCGAACAATTTGATTTGGTTCATACCGCTTTCCAAATCACTCATCTATTAAGGAAGAAGAATCCTAGGGTGGTTTTCCAAATTTTTGAATTCTGATCCACCATGGTCCATGACTAATTAATTGAACTGGAATGAAGGGAAGTCTGTTCAAAGTTTCTTTCCCGTAGTACAAGAGAGAAATTATATTGCACGTTGTTGAACACTTTAACACCAATAGAAAGAGTACAAAATGATACACGACTCACGTTCCAACTCTAAATATTTATTTAATTTTTTTATTTTAATTAATCTATTTAACTTTTAAACATCTCTCCTTGACTATCAAATTTTTATCATATTATAAATAAGAATTTACTAAGAGTTAAAAATCTATGTTCCTAGAATACAGTCAAAAAAATACAATTGGGATTGTCAATAATATAGTACATAATTAATGCTTGATTTACATGACACATAAATCGCGTTTGGCTCGACATATTTATTAATACACCCATTCCTCGAATACTTGCATGTCACCTATGATTTAGTCAATACTTTCATCGTTAAAATAAAAATATTATTATTATTATTATATGCGTATTTTTGGGGACCTAATTTAGTCGGTCTGAGTGACATATTCGGAATGGTTGATTTCTACTTAGAGGTTGGCACGAGACAGCTCTGAACGAATCATGATTTTATAGTTTATTTATTTTATTTTACTTTTATCTTCAAAGCAACAGTATTATCAATATAATTTTTATACACACCATTGTGACAATATTGTAATTTACTATTTTTTTTTTATTTCTATAAAAATATAGAATATATGATGATATAACATATTCATTCTACATAAAGTTCAACTTATATTTCTTTCTTATTCTTATGCATTTTTTTTTTTTAAATGATGGTTCTAGGGTATTGTCAGACACTTGGACGCTAAGGAAGGGTTATATTGGGAAGCAAAGTCAACCTTTAAATCTAAATTAAGTCTAAATTAAGTGACACTTAGATCCCAAAAATATTATTAACTACTCAAAAATGTATTGTACCCTGAATTTTAATATTGCGTAAACAAATATTTTCACATACTTTCCTAAAATTTTATAAAAAATAACTTATAGTAGAACATTTTATAGAAATTAACAAAATTAACCTAGCAATCTCTTCGCTATATTTGAATAAAATTAAAAAATTTAATACTTACGAGAATATTTTATTTTAATAAAATAAAAATCCGTTAACAACAATAAATAAATAGGTTTAACAACTTCTATTTTTCTTCCTTTTTGTGTATGGAAACTAAAGTCAACTAATATTATTAAATTGTGCTCACAAAATACAATAAAATAATAATAATTATTATTAGATTAATTAATAGCTATTATTAACACATTCTTACTTAAAGAATGACGCCTTCATAGGAGATAATTTCTCTCTCTGTGTCTATCTATCTATCTATATAAAATAAATAATATATTTTTTAATAAAAATTAAGGAAAAAAAAAATTATACTCTTGAACAAAAAAAATCTTAATTGAATTATATTTTTTAATATATTCAAATTTTTATAATTTAACATAATAATATTGTTGTAGAACGAATTAATAATAATAATAATAATAATAATAATAATAATAATAAATATTATTATTATTATTATTATTATTATTATTATTATTATTATTACTGATGAATTTGATATAAATTATTTTTTTAAAATTTTGTTACAATTAGTGATGAAAGTCAACGCTTTAATTCTTTACAAGAATTAAATACGTAATCATCTAATTAATTATGTGAGAAAAATATATAATTATATATCTATACTTAATTTTAAACTTTTAAAATAAATCAAATATAAAATATCTTTTTAATTGTATACTAAATTTTTTAAATTTAGTTTTAAAATTTTAGATATTATTTTAATTTTAAATTTATTCAAATATAATAAAGATACTCTTCGAACAGTTTAGTTAAGTTTTACAAAAATTTTTATAATTTATTTTTTTCATAAAAAATATATAAAAATATATTTTTTATTACAATAATTATATTTAGAAGTATGATAAAATTTTCAAATAAAATAATTAAATAATATTTTTGACATCTTGGTGTACTTTATTTAAATGTGGAAGTTTAAGTGGCACCTTTTTGATGATGTAGCTGTCGTTTACCCCCAATACAACCATGATCCTACCTTCTCCTGGAAGACAGAACTTTACTGGGATGACTGCTAGGCATACGCTCTGACAATAAAGTCAGTATTTGATTGGAAAAATGAATTTGAAGTTTCTTGAGAAAGTGAGAGAAGATATTAACGCATATATAGAATGAAAAACACATAAAATTAATACAAATTTATTCGTTTTAAATAGTTCCAAGATAATAAACCATTTTATTACCACAGAAATAACAAAACAGAAAGACTACTAATAATGAAAAACGTAGACATTATACTCCACAACAGCATTCAGCGTTTTTGGATCAAAGAAGTGAGTTCTAGCCTGAGCATATCCACGAGCAAAACGGAAAACGCCGCTGCCTCCGACAATCGGCATTTCCCTCACCGTCGAGAAAATTGCGTTCCTTCCCAAAATACTGAGAGTACTTCCGTTGAACTTCCCTGCTGTAAAAACGTAGTTCAATACCATCAAGAAGCCAACTTCAGTCTGAGAAGCACCAGCGTAAATTCCCTGCGCACTTCCGATGCGCTTCGAAATGAACTCAGGACCGACGGTTAACGGATCGTCCGCTACGAAAACTTGGCTGAACAAGTTGGTGGAATTTTCAGCTCCGTTTGCCTGAGCAACTTTAACGGCAGTGGGTACTTTTGCGGTGATTATGTCGTGGAAGTAGAAGTGCAGACGGGTTAATTTTTCTTTTTTCAGGCCTATCGATGACGGAGAAATAGTTTTGGCGAAATCGGAAGATTCTACTGCAGCGGTGAAGGTTGGGAAAAAGAGAAAAAGGAAGAGTGTTAGTAGTTTTTTCGCCATGGACAAGGGAGGGAAGATGAAAGAGGATTGGAGGAGGAGGAGAAATGAAATAAAACCAAGAGGTTTAATGTGTTTTTCTTTACAAAACTGTTATATATATATATAAGGAATACGCAAATCAACATTATTAATAGTCTTTTACCAGTTCATGTTTTCTACTTATTCTTCGTTGGTAGGAGTTGAACTGTCTCATCAATAAGTCAATGAAATACTTTCATTCCTTTTACTTATTACAGATAATCTTAATATGTGATTATCAAAAGTCAGCGGTTAATTTTAATTTTAATAATCTTTCATAACATTCTGCAGAATTTGGATATAATAAATGATATAATTATAATTCATTGAACCTTTTTTTGGCATAAATCCACGAAATACTCACATGGATTTCATTACAAATGGTTAATTGAAGATGGCCAGGTTGAAGTCCGAATTGACAACCACGAGTTGATTTTTCCATGTTAAAATTTTTTAAAAATATTTTTATATCATTTGGTTGTCATTAAATTTTTTTTTGAATAAATAAAAGGTTATTTTTATAGTAAATATTTTTACAAATATTATTCGCTTTATCATTTCAAAGTCCGTGGTTTTGTATTTAGCAAAATCTGTTATTATAATAGGACCAAACAATTTTGTGTGTAGGACATTTCAATTAAGTTAAAGGTATCTCCTGTATAAATCACACTATAATCCATTGAAAGAGTAATAATATTCATTCACAAAATACTTAAATTCCTATCTCAAAACACATCTATTATATAACACCTGACTTTTGAATTAGGGAGAATTTTGGTTATTTTATACTAAAAAGGTATTTTTATTATTTTTATAAAATATGTGTTTGAGCGTTAATTTTACCTCTATATTTAATTTACTAACTTTCTATTAAGTTTATTAAGTCATTTGGAAGAATATGATGAAAATTTGGGAAGTTAATAAAATTTTTTTATAAAGTATTATTCGCGCACTTGAGCTTTTGAGTTAAATTTTTGTTAATCAAAGAATTCAGTTGACAAGTAATTTCTTTTGATTGAAAGAGGACAGAACAAAGATTCCATAAAAATAAATTTAAGACAAATATGAGTTCAAATAAGAGAGAATCAAACCCAAGAAATTAAAAGTTAAAAAACAGGTTAGCATAGGAGAAATGATTTAAAGGTAAATAAAAATCAACCTCAAGAGGCCACCATTAGACCGACACCAAACTTGGCACCAAAACTATCAAATTGGGATGTATGAACCCAAATTTGGCCAGACCGATTGCTTAATTTTCCTTCTTTGGTGGCGAACAGCGTTGGATATGGTTTACCCCCTCATAAAATGTCATTTTCACCCCTTTTTAGATTCTTCCTTCTTCTTACCTTCAAGGACATTTTGGCATTTTCACTAGATATTATATAATGCCAAATAGGAACAAGGTTCGATCTTTTTTTCCTCTCTTCTCTTCCTTGCTCCATTTTCCCTTTTCCTCTTCCATTTTTTGCAACTTTCTTCTCTTCCATTTTCTTCATTTTTTCCTCCGAGTAAACTCTCATTTTTTTAATAATTCACAAATACACATTATCCTCTATATGTCACAAGTTATATTTTCGAATTTAATAGAGTATTCAAACTAAATTAAGAGCTAGGGTTTCGAAGGAAATAAGGGTTTGGGTAACCGATGATACTCACAGAATTCTTAGGTTCTAATTGATCTATCAGTAAGCTTTTTAATGTATTTTAAATATAAAATTATGGTTTAATTAAATTGTTAAATTAGATTTTACTGTTCATTTAAGAATTTCATTGTTTTAGGCATAAAATTGTGACATTATGTCAGGATACATTAATTATAGGTTAGAATTAGATGATTAAAGGTTATAACGTAATTGAGTGTATATATTACTATACATAACTACTGTTTATTCAAATGCGAACCAATTTAAAGATTGGTTTCAATTGTCAAATTGGAGTTATAATTGATTGATATATCGATCTTGTGTAAGGCCATGGGATTTCGTTATTAAAAATTGGATAAATAGCCAAATAATCATAGTTTAAGATTTCTAATTCAATCAAATAGAAAAATTAGATAATATGTTGTTTTAAATAAATGAAAAGGTTAATAAGTGTGCAAAATAGAATTACAAATAAAGTTTTAAAAAGTTTAGATGAGTAAAAATTTAGAAATCAAATAATACGCATTTGAGTAAAAATGTTCTAATACTATACATATAAGGGGGATAGAATGAGTTGTTAATGATAATATTATCAATAATATAATTGAGAATGTATTGTATCAATTTTGACGTCACGTGGTACGAGTCAAAATAATTAAAGGAATAGTGAGATTTTAAGATGTGAAAAGTAAAGAGAGCGTATACTCTCCTAATAGTGAGTGAATTTCATCTTTTTTTTTTAAATTTTAAAAATATTTTATGAAAACTTACTTTTTATGAACTAAAAAGTAGTTTTATGTATTATGGTTTTGAACTGATATAAATGTCTTGATGATTTTGTGTTGTATTGGTTTATAAATAAGGTTGGAGGCCATATGATTTATATTTATATATTTATATAAAAGGTTTTTACATAATAACATTGTTAATTTTGTTTACATGAGATAAAAATTGCTAATCGCTCGGGTTTACTTCTGATCAGAGTAACTGCCGAAAAGAATGGTTAGCTTGATGATTTTCAAATAACAGGCCATGGTTTTTATTAAAATCAAATTATTTTTTATACATTTATAAATATTTTCTTAAATTATTTTCATATAACTATTTTATGTGTATATGTGTATATATATATATTCATATCTACTTACAGAATATATTCTCATATACTCACCCTTCTTTATATTTCAGTTTCAGAAATTTGCAAATAGAGTAAAAAGTAAGCAAGCCATAAAAATTATTTCTCGAAGTTTAAGGGATTGCAGATATATTTTTTATTCTTAGCTTATTGTCTTTATAAGATTTATTAGATATTATTTAATAATTTTGATTATTGTATTTAATATTTTTTTAATATTATTTGATTTTAAACTAATTTTGTAATGTTTAATAAAATTAGATATTTTTGTTATTTAAATTTTTAATTAAAATTTAATTTAAATGTTTTATAATTTAAAAGACAACGATATACAGAGTCTTGCGGACTCTCGTATCACAATTTTAGTTTATCAAATTGGAATATAAAAGTATGCCGCGATTGTAAAGTGTGAGAGCCGATTCGAAGTATAACATACTATGTCAAGAGTTATTACTCTATATAAACTACATTGTAATTTATCATGGCATACACATAACTACTCCATATTATTTAATTTCAATTGAATCACCAAACTCATCAATCATGAATTTATTATAAATCATATTACCTCACATTAGTCCTCAGACCCAATCAAATCTAAACCATTCATTTTTTTCTCATTCATCAATTGTCATAGCCAAAAGTTTCCACATTCTTTTCATTTTCCTTGCACTCTCTTATCTTACCGTCGCAAAATCTCACCATTTCTCAAGAATCTTCTCTCCTTCCAAGCTCGAACTTAAGAAAGAGAAGTTAAGCCAACTTCCTAACTTTAATTTTAATAATCTTTCATAACTTTTTACAAAATCTGGATATAATAAATGATATAATTATAATTAATTGAACTTTTTTTGGCATAAATGCATGAAATAATCACGTAGATTTCATTACAAATAGTTAATTGAAAACGGCCAAATTGAAGTTCAAATTGACAACCACGAGAATTTGGAATTCGTATTTTGGTTCAGTGAATATAATCGGACTGAAATTGTCAGATTTGTAATTTGCAAAATGAAAGTGGTTTTTTGTTTAATTTTTCCATGGGTGAAAAGACTTTTTTAATGTTAAAATTTTTAAAAAAATATTTTTATACCATTTAGTTGTCATTAAAATATTTTTGCATAAATAAAAGTTATTTGTGTGGTAAACATCTTCATAAACATTATTAGTTTTATCATTTTAAGGTCTCACAATTTTATATTTAATAAAATTTGCTTTGTTAAAGGGGCATTGCAATTTTATACTTGGGATACATCTTCTAAATCAAAGGGTATTGTTGGTGACTTTTTTCGATCCGAAACCTATTCAACTAGAAATTTTTCGACAGCAAATAACTTGACCTGGCTCTGATTGCCTCGATATCTCGATCTCTATCTTGACTATTGAGGCGACCCAATTCCTCTATTTAAAAAATGGGAGTTTTGAATGAGACCAACAAGTACACTACTCAAGTAACTGTTTAAGCATTCTATTACATTAGGGTGTGCTATGTCCTGTAAGTTACAGACACTCATTGTTACTCGAGACCTAACGTGAAAGAATAGTGAAAAGATTTTTTCAACCACCATACCTACTATTGTCTAATCAAACTCTCATTCTCTAATGCTCACATGTGCCGAGGCCTTATAAAGGATGAAAGCGATACACGAAAGGGAATTCTTTTGGAGGGGATTCCTTAGGGAGGCCATATTTCAACGGTTAAGAGAGAGGGATTATACTCATGAATATTTTTCGAGCCCAGTTTTTCGGATTGGTAAAACATTCAAACACTTATACTTTCTCTCTTTTCACTTAGCCCTGCATAGTTCATTGACTCGAGCGTCGGAGTTTACTCACCGGTAATCCGACTTTACTCCTAACTCATTTTCCTGTGATTTCAAGTAGTTCCCAAAGAAGTTCTACGTCGATCGTAATAGTAAACCTATGTAGTGAACTGAATTTTTTATCCTTAAAAATTTTAAGCATCAGTAGGTATCATCCATATAAATCACACTGCAATCCATTACAGAAGCAATATGGAATGTTTATTCACAAAACACACTTATTCCCATTGCGATTCATAATCCTACTTTTATACTTTTATACTTCAAATTTGAAATGCGTTTATTAAATGAAGAGGTATCACTCTATGTAAACAACATTGCAATCTATGATGGGATACATGTGGGACATTCATTCACAACTTGCCCAAAACACTTTTTTTTAAGTGAAAGGATACTATCCCATATAAATCATACTGCAATCTATCACAGGGACGTGTGGGATATTCATTCATGACATATATTTTGATTTTGCTGATAACATGTTATAAATATCTTAGCAGAAATTATCCATTTTGGCACTTATTAAGTCAAGAAATCACATTGTAATCTATTATGGGAGCGATGTAAGACATTCATTCACTTCAAACCCAAAATGTGTTTGCTAAGTTAAGGAATATCACCTTATATAAACCATACTGCAATTCATCATAGGAATGATGTGAGATAGTCTGCCGAGTCAAGGAATATCATCGCATGTAGGACATTCATTATCGTAGCAAACATTGTCTACTTTTAATATTTTGATGTCTTATAGTTTTATATTTGATATTTCAAGCCTAAAATACGTTTGTTAAGGAGTATCGCCCCGTAAAAACTTCATTGCAATGTATGACGGGAGTGACGTGGACATTCATTCACAATAATTTTTTTTTTTTTTTTAAAGACATCCAAAATTAGAGAATGCATTCATTTCATTTTAAATATTTTTACTCCATTTCTCTTATAGCATAATTTTTTAAAACTTATCTATTAAAGTAATTATGCAATTTGTACTAAAAATTATTTATTTATTTATTTTTTTGAATGACGAGAAAATTCTTATACCAGCCATCACTGCGGCGGCTGGCCATATACGAGCCAAACACTCGTCTCTTTGGAATACGTATCCGTAGATCACACAACATCTGTTCTGAATCAATTAAGATCATGTGTAAGGACCACACTGCAGTGGTATTTAATACAGGATAAAATTCCAATTGCACCAGACTCTTATACCTGAATATATTTCAAGAGGTTCAAACCCAGAACCAGCATAAATATCCTCCTAAGATAAAACCACTCAACTATATCCAATGAATTCGTGCTAAAATTATTTACCAAAGAACTACCTTTTGTTTTTTTTTCTTAAAACTCTATTCCAGAAAACTTTACTTATAAAAGTACACTCCGAAAAATTTTACTTGAAACGTTAAAATGGTTGAATACAAAGACCACGCAAACTGTGATGTAAATATATTAACGATTGAACGATTCATTTGATAGTATAATGTTTGTATTCTACTTTTTATCTTATGACATTTATGTCTTAAAAACGATGACAATATTTAAGAAAGACTAAATTTTATGCATTCAAGCACTATTTTATAGAAAAAAAAATATTAAAGATAGAAGCTAATTAGGTACTCCTTACTCATTTAATAAGATGTTAAATATAATAATAAATGTAATAATTTATTTTGATGATATATGTTGAATAGTCAATGAAAAAAATATGAATATATATAAATGATCAGGTCAAGTGCCGACATTGGAATTCAATGCAATTTAATGCTGGGTAGATCTGAATTAACTTTGAATTGCATCAAATTTAAATTTTAAAACTTCAGATTTTGATATTTTATATATAGAGAGAGATGGAATTCTTTAGAGTATATATTTTTACTTAATTCTAAATATAAACTTTTATCAATTAATTTATATAATTTTTAAATTTTAATTATTAATTCATAAATTAATAGAAAATACTTCATATTTAAAATTAAGTTAAAGAATTTAAGTAAAATAAATAAATATTATTTTAACTTTATATGATATGATTTTAATCAATTGTATTGTGGATTTTATAATATTAAAATAATGAGTTACTTTATCTTATTATTTAATTAATGAAAGACACACCATTATTTAAAAATTATGTTTATATTTTAATAGGTTTCCTATATGATTAAAGTAGTTATCTTGTTTAATATTCTTTAAAGAAAGACAAAGTTAATTTATTAAGCAGATGTATTATACTAAACTTATCAAATATTAAACTTTTTCTTTTGCGGTGATTGTGATTTGACAATAAACAAATTGGCGTTGATGACGATATTTAATCTGAATGATTGACGAAATCAAGTTGTCAACAACGTTTTGTTATTCAAAAAATGAAAGCATGGAATTTTATTATGAATTCTATTACAGATTCAAGAAAATCATTATGGACTATTGCATATAAACTATCGTGACATCAGAAACAGAATTCATTTTAACTTTAAGTAATAAATTTTTATTTTAAAAAAATATAAATATATTTATAATTTTTTTTGTGCTCTAACCTCTACAAATTTTTATTATTTATATTTTTGCCCTTTAAATTAACAATTCTAACTCTGTATTTACGAGGTGTATTATAGTATTGATTAAATAAAAATATGAAAATTAATATAAATTAAAGGGCAATCAAATAATAACTTTATATTGGTTAATAATCTTAATTTATATATTTAATACTAATTATAAAAATATTCAGAAAGAGAATAAAATTAGCATATTCGCTTCCATCTTTAACGGTGAGTATATTTAAAATTATTTATTTAATATGCATATAATATAAATAATAGTATACCAATCTAGGCTGGATTTCAGTTGCTACCTCGATGTCTAGAAATTCAGAAATAGAATTCCTTTCTTTTCTTCGACTGAGTTTTATTAATTTTTTAAAGATTTCATGATAAGTATTCATCAACAATAGTGCCTAATTAACATAATTCATTAACCTATTATATTGCATGGTGTAAGTGAATAAGAGTTGGAATTTCCAATTAAAAAATCGATAAATCATTAAATTAATTTGTTTTAATAAAGTATTCTTTAATATAGATTCTCTATTGGTTATAACACTTTTTTAAATATTAGATTTATTAAAAATCTTTTCGTACTATATATCTAAATGTCACTAAAAATTAAATTTTATTAAGAAATATATATAAGTGATTTATGTATGTGATATTTTATTATTGATTAATAAAACAAAAAAATTGATGTAATTATTTGTTGTGGAATTTGATCTCAAACAGTACAAGATTAATTAATTCAAACAGTCTAGATTTCAAAAACAACTTTAAAAAATCAATCCAAAGATATCAACAAAATCTTAATTTGAACAACAAAAAACGAATGCTCAAGAATAATTAGAACAATGTCAATTAAGAAAAAACGATGAATTAAATTTTTAGATCACAAGAAGAGAAAATTTTTTAATGAAACAACAAAATGAACGAAAGAATTTCAGATAAATTTGCTCAGCACTTTTATTACTTCAAAATTTACAACACTTAAATCATTACAAATTTGTTATCTCATTACTCCCTTTATTTATACTGCAAGAAACATTCATCTATTGCTTAGTCAGAACTCTGTCAAAGTATTTTATCTTTATCTTAGCTGATAAACTAGATTCTTTCCTAACTTAGCTTTCAAAATGTTCCGAATCACCCGTAGCTCCCTATAAAAAATAAATAATATTAATTAAGGAATAACTAATATAATCATGTTACAAAAAATTTACATATCAAATATTATTCAATATGTATTTAATATTGTTATATGTAAAATTCAATGTGCAAATTGAACAACACATTATAATCACTTTTATGCCTGAGTTTGAAGTGCTGAAATTTATTAATTTTTTCTCTGCTGTCGGATTAATCTAACGATTTGATGGATATTTTGATGAATCTTAAGCTAGTTATTTGCAGCTTGTTCCATACATATGACTTATTCATAATATATTTTTCTTTCTTTCTCCTTTAGGCTTATCTGAGAAAAGTTTATACCGTTGTTTATTTTTTGAAAAAAGGTTAGAGATCTATGACATATTAGTATGTGTGTTAATAGGATGCTACTAGAAAATTTATGTTATGTTTAACGATCAATTATTAAAAAGGGAAATTACGTTAATATTTAGGGAAAATAAGATTTCAACTCACTCAAAATGAGCTTATATCAATGAAATAGCAAAATTAAAATGTAATTAATTTGATGTTAATTATTTTTGATTTCATGTTCTCGTTAATGAAAATGATTACAAATATTAACACGTATATAAATTAACAGAAACAAAAAATTCATCCCAATTTATTCGTTGTAAACAATTCAAAGGTGACAAACCGTTTTATTAATTTCCTCGTAAATAATAAAAGTACTTATTAATAATAATGAAAAACATAAACATTATACTCCACAACAGCATTCAGCGTTTTTGGATCAAAGAAGTGAGTTATAGCCTGAGCATATCCACGAGCAAAACGGAAAACGCCGCTACCGCCGACAATCGGCATTTCCCTCACCGTCGAGAAAATCGCGTTCCTCCCCAAAATACTAAGAGTACTTCCGTTGAACTTCCCTCCTGTAAAAACATAGTTCAATACCATCAACAAACCAACTTCAGTCTGAGAAGTACCAGCGTAAATTCCCTGTGCACTTCCTATACGTTTCGAACTAAACTCAGGACCGACGGTCAGCGGATCGTCTGCTACGAAAATTTGGCTGAAAAAGTTGGTGGAATTTTCAGCTCCGTTTGCCTGGGCAACTTTAACGGCAGTGGGTACTTTTGCGGTGATTATGTCGTGGAAGTAGAAGTGCAGGTGGGTTAATTTTTCTTTTTTCAAGCCTATCGATGACGGAGAAATACTTTTGGCGAAATCGGAAGATTCTACCGCAGCTGTGAAGGTCGAGAAAAAGAGAAAAAGGAAAAGTGTTAGTAGTTTTTTCGCCATGAACAAGGGAGGGAAGATGAAAGAGGATTGGAGGAGGAAGAGAAATGAAATGAAACCAAGAGG
>JAWDEX010000005.1:10215026-10257828 GCA_035221805.1 Trichilia hirta | reverse complement strand
TATAAGGAATACGCAAATCAATATTATTAGTGAGTTTTTACCAGTTCATATGTTTTCTATATATTCTTAATTTGCAGGAGTTGAACTGTCCATTCAAGAAGTAATGAAAAACTTTCGGATTTTTGAAAGTTAGTAGTTAATTTTAATTTTAATGGTCTTTCATAACATTCTATAGAATTGTATATAATGAATTATGTAATTATAGTTATAATTATATCATATGCTATAAATTACGTGAATTTTTTTGGGGGGAAATGCATGAAATAATTACATAGTTTTCGTTAAGAGGTAACTAGTTAATTGAAGACGGCCAGGTCGAAGTCCGAATTGACAAGCATGAAAGGTAGGAACTGGTATTCTCAAGGAATATAATTCGGATTGAAATTGTCAGATTTGCAACTTGCAGTGTTGAATTTTTATTTTTAAACACAATGTTAAAGGGGTTGAGTACAAGAATTCCCACAATAAATTCAATGTAAACAAGTATATTAAATATTTAATTTGATAGTGGTATTTTTAAAAATACAATTAAAATTATATTTGATAATATTAACTTTTAGTAGAAATCAATTATTTTTATATTAATATTTTATTTTTAAAATTTTTATCTTATAATAACTGTGAATTATAACTTAAAAACAACCATACTCAATAACTAATGAACTTTAAATTTTATAGATTGAAGTAATATATATATATATATGGCCAAAGCTAAAGTTACTATCTACTCACTGAATAAGATGTTAGATTGATTCCTTTTGACTTACTTTCTTTTTGCGTAAAAGTAAAAATTCTAATTTATTTTAATGACATTCATATATATATAGGCATCTGATTTCAATACAATTTGATATTGCATAGCTCTAAATTAACTCTGAATTGCACCAAATTTAAATTTTAAATGTACCCGATATATATATACCCACACATATATAAATGAGTAATTATAAATAATAATACGCCAATGTGTCTGGGTTTTAACGGAGTATGTGGATTAAGAATCCGACTAGCACTATGCAAAATCATTTAAGTCTATTCAAATTTCAACTGCTACCTTAATATATAAAAAAAAGAGAATTAGAATTCTCCCTTAAACTAAGTTTTCTCTTCATTTTTTTAAAAATTTCGTGACAAAGTGTTTAGTTAACATAACATAATTAAATATCCTATGATGATTGCATGGGTAAAATGAAATATAGGCAACGAAGGAATTAGGTAACAATATGACATTTTGAACTATTGTTTTCAAAAACTCTCATTAGTTTTATATTGCCAAGTTCAGTTCCCAATCTCGTATTATTTGGTAGGAGTTGGGATGTACAATCAAAAAGTCAAAGATCATCAATTTAATTTATTTCAATAATACTAATTACTTGTTTACTATATTATAGCCTTTCTACTAATAATTTCTTTTACCATTAAAAAATATTTTAAGCTTTTTTGTATCATTTAGTTATTACTAAAAGAACTAAAAATGTTATTATACTCAAATATAATTTTAAAAATTATATTGTCTAAAATATTACTAATTTATTAATTTGATAACATAACTTTAAAATTATCTAAAATATTCTCTTTGCTTGTTCCACACTTCTGTAGGATATATTTTTTGTATTTTTAAAATTATAGGTTTTTGGATGTTTGAAAGATGCTCTCAATTGTTTGGGAAATTCTGTGGTGCCATTTGCATTTTCAAATAAAACTTCTTACGGATTGTATGCTTGAGAAATTTAAAAGATTTCCCATTTGCATGTGCAGATTATTGTTTTTATCCTTTATTATTTCGGACAATACAAATTCAACATCTAGTTTTTCATTGTGGAGGCTAAAGAAAATCTATTTTGGGATAGTGATGGCCAAGTATGAATTCTTTATGTCAACTTACTAATTGTACATATAGGCTAGAAACCAAAAAAGGTTTGTTTGCACATACTTGATGTTGGCTAAATATTATAATGCATTATGTATTTGCAAATCAGATCGACAAAGGTTTTAGATAAAGTTCAGAAAGACTAGTTTTTATGAAAATGTAAGTTCTAAATTAGACTATAAAAACATCAGATCTTGAATTTTGTAATTTTCTTTAGCGAATAATCAATTCTAATGCCTTCACATGGAGGCATCTGTAAAAAATTCTCTACCATTTATTGCAAAATCCTGTTATTTTTTCCTTCCTTAGAAGCTTCAAGGCATTCAGGCATTAAGTTCATTCTAAAATATTATAAAATTTCTCATTTATTCCACGAAAACGATCGTAGGGACATAAATGACCATTTGATTCTAAATAATCAATTAACTCATCCCAATGGATATGGGCTGAGTATTGGCCTAAGAATGCTGTCTGGGTTCATAAAAACCTTACCCACCCATTATTTTCGGCCCACTGAAAAATTGTTGCTCAGCTTCCAGGAGACTGAGAAACAGAGATGGGTACGAGAGAAGTGTACGAACACAAACTTAGAAGTGGGAATTTGAATCACGATCCGACGATGAATCCTGGTTTGGGTTCCCCTCGCTGCCCTCGTTGTCTATCCCTTTTAAACCCTAATTCTGTACGTCTTTTTCACATTCTTTTCATGTTTTCCTTCGGTGTTTATTTGATGTAATTTTTATGACCCACTGAATTTTTTCTTATCGTTTTTTGGTTGATTTTAGGACAAGGGTGAATGGAAAATCACTTCTGTTTTACATGACGCAACAGTTGTGGTCAGTTCGGTTTCTGTGTATGTTTCTCTGTATAATGTCTCGTTTGTTTTAATTGAATTTTCAGATTATTTACGACATTTATTTTTGGTTTCTTGGAAAATAGAATGGAAAAAATTTGTTTCGTTTGTGTCATTTGAGATTTGAACAGCAATTTAATTGAGGCAACTAGAGTATTTTAGCAGAAGGACTGTGATTCATGTAAGGCTTACTTTATGCATTTACTTGGAGAAATTATGATTAAAGACTGCTGAAAAATTAATGTGCTATATTGTTTATATTATTCTAGTTGAATTTCACTTGTGAAGAAAAAAGTAGTAGTTGAATTTCGTGCTTTTTGGAATATTGGATTTGCCGAGGCGCTGGTGTGAGAAACTTATTGTTTTAAGTGGATACCATCAAATTGAAGCAATACTAGTTAAGTGTGTGGTTAAGTATTCTGGTGAACTCTTACGTATAGGACTACCAATGTTTTTAATGATTATATAATTTTGATGTATTTATTTATTTTTTTGGCTTAGAGGCTCGATCTGGTATTGGCGCTATGCTTAGTGCAGTTCGTGGTTTCAATATAGGGATCCCGTTTCATCAAAATTGTCTTAAAGGACCAAAGTGGCTTCCTTTTGTAACTGGGGTAAGGCTTTTTTACTTCATGATTTCAACTTTGATTCTTTTGGAATAGAGTTTCTCCCCTTCTCTTTGCTTCTAGTTGTACCTTCTAACTTTTTTAGATTTTCTTCTTTGCTGGCAGATTCCTCTACTTCTAACGTTTTCAGGTGCTAGTGCTGTGTTTGGAGGTGTGTATGGTACCTTTTTTTCCTTGGTGGATAGAAGTTGCTATATCTTTTGCATAACTGGTAAGGTATGTTCATTTAACTTCTCACTCTTGACTGGAATGGGTTTGATGTAGGATAATTAAGCTCTATTACCATTTGATGTAGAACAAGATATAGAAGAGAAATAAGGGTATAGGAAATAGGGAAAGGTGGGTGCAAGAAAAAATCCAATCAACCTCTTATAATCAACTTAAATTCTGCACTAATAAGTATCTCTCTTACTAAACCTAATAGTATTCAATAAATTGTAAGAAGCATGACAAATTATGATATTGTTCATATAATTCTGTATTCCTGTAATATCATTATCCATCAGAGTTTACTACTTCAACATTGTTCTAAAGCTCCCTTTGCTTCTGTATAGAGAACCTGATAAAGAAAGAAAATAGGAAAATATCTGGAAATATGGGAATCTACATGTTTCATGATCTTACCTTGTGTAGAAATACAATGGATCTATATGCAACATAACCTGATGATATAATCTTTTGGGTTAATGGCAAACATTTGATCCTTTACTAGTGATATAGGAGTAGTACGGTTTGTTATCCACCATGTGGGTACCACATTTCCTTGCAAGGTGCCTGAAGGGAGACAAGTAGAAAGATACGAACCACCAGAGATGGATTGGACTTGACGAGGTTGTCATGTTGTTAGGTGGGAAGCATTTCATCTAATAGGCTAATCATTTAGGTTGATGGCAAACATCTTGATTCATAATGTTCTTTGCATTTCTCGACCACATCCTGCCCATGAAACTTTGGTACTTAAGGTTCTTTGTTTGAAATTGTTTTTTCATTTTGTTAGTTATTATCAGAAGTACTCGTATCCTACCTCTTGCAAATCCCTGTTATTTCAGAGCATGTCACTTGTTTGATAATTGAAATATGATACAGGTACTCTTATCAGTGGTTACGATGGCTTTCGAAGAATTTTATTGTTATTTTGTTAAGCTATGTATAGAAGCATATTTAATTCGGCATTTTATTTTCAGTTAAGCTATGTATAAAGAACTTCACAAATTTGGATAGTTTGAAGTTCAGCAAGTCATCACAGTTTTTCATCTTTATAAATTTCTTTTGACCCTGTAGCTTGATTCATAGTTTTCTCCGTAAATTTTTTCCTTTACTGTTTCAAACTTTAGGAATGAATGATTAAATTACCGGTGAGAGAGAGAGAGGATTGTTTTTTTCTTACTTATTGCGAGTAATTCTAAAATGACAGGGCATGTACATATTTTATGATCTTTCGGACAATTGTTGCCATGGCCACAAATACTACTTGCCTCTTTTGAAATTGCATTTATATTATGTGATATCCTTGTATTCTTGATACCGTTGGTTTTATGGACTTTGTTATAAAATCATGAATTCGAGTACTGTTATTTTCTATTTTGAGAAACATCTGAATCTGGATTTGCACACATTTAAATGGCTTGTACCCGTGAATTTGTAGGTTACGCGCTTCTGAAATTTACCCAACTCACCGGGACTTCATATTGTGCCGCCTCACAAGTGCCTCACATTATGGGATTTCATTGTCAACTCGACAAATTGAAGAGGCCCACAATTCTAAATATGCTGACAGTTTAAGTTCGTAACGCATGCGTCTACATAGGTTGGAATGCTCGTTGATCCTTTATTGACTCTTGGCAAGAGAGGCTATGAAAAGTATCTTCTGGTAAAAGTATTATGATTCAATTTTGTCAGCTATGTTATATATGTAAAAATTTTAATAGAAGATTGTCTATTTGTTATCGATTGAACTTTGCTCTAGTCGATAAAATGTGAATGATAATTATCTCATCATATGATTTATGTTTCTGAATCAATTTACAATGGTCATGCTATGGTACAGGTAACTAACTGTACGATACTTTTTGCAGCTTTTATTTTTTATTTTTTTTATTTTTAGCGATTCTTAACTTATAACAACTTAGAAAATTATAATGAAAAATTGAAAATTGATACAAAAGAAAAGAGTTGATAATTTCAATAAAAAATTAGAGTAATTGTACTTGTAGCTGAATGTGACTTCTCTTTGACCCTCATCATTAATGGGTATAACACTAAGTATACACATCGAAATTTAATATCTATGCTTGTAGTGGCTCAAAGGATTTTTGTGTGTATATATTGAAATTTTAAAAATTTAGTCTTTTCCTTTTGCTTTTTCGCAAAAGTTCACACATTAAAAAAGAGAGGTCAATGGCTGTATTTTTATGGCTGGTGGTTTTTGTAGGCAAATTACGATAAGGGTATATTACACAAGACCCAGAACATAAGAGTCAAGTATTAACCAGCTGGTCAGATAAGGTACAAGAAGCCATTCAGTCAAAACTGGACTTGCAGATTAATCAAGAAATTAAAAGTCTTGAGATAAAAGTTCATTTGAATGAAAGGAAATTTTTTTATTTATTTATTTATTTATTTATTTATTTATTTTATTTTTTTTAAATTAGAATGATGATACAAGCCAGTGAACTGTAACTTGTATGGCACAACTGATTTTTTTGTTGCAGTTTTTCAAATTTTTCGTTGAAATATTTCTTAGAACTTTTAAATTCAATGCATAAGTTAATAAATGTGAAAAACCCTAAGACAAAATATTTTTTAATCAGCTAGTTATTCTTGGAGTAACTTTAATTTATTAAGGGACGGTGTTTTCACCAAACATGTACGATGTGGCTAAATATATTTCGATGAAATGTGCTAATCATATGATACAACTAATTATTGTATTGTATCAAACAAAATACAGCCAACGGAAACCAATAAAAATATTTAGAAATTCTGAGGAAAAAATTATACTGCATTTTTCAGCTGATTGTACCCTATCAAAGAATAAAGAAGCGCCCCACTCCAAACAGAGCCTTCAGCCAATGTATTCGACCACATGTCTCCATGCAATGCATTAAGTGGATCCAATGCAAACGACTGTAGCAGTGAATGTTACTGTGAGAGGTTACAGTTTCCACCTGCCTGCTGCAGCTGCTACAAAGCTAAGCTCTCAGGTTTATTTGAAGCTGTTAATGGGTACTTTATAAACCTTCAACCTCGTTTTGCAACTTTATAGAGTTGTGGGTCGATGTTTCTTAAATTCCACAGCTATTGTCCCTTACTCTTGTCTCCTTTCTTTTTTATTAAATTCAAATAACAAGTGACAAAAAAAAATAAATAAATGAAAGTGGTCCTAATGATAATGTTTTCTACCCTTCACACGTCTTTATTTTTGCCTTCTTTTATCATCTTCCTCCTCACATGCCTTCTCTTATGCATTTACTCGTGGGGTCTTTGATTGATGGGGTTGATGTTAACACTCTATTATTTCCATTCAAAATGTTAATTTCAGATGATTCAACCGATAAAATCTCTTAAGGTTAATTTTGGCGTCAAATCTTATAGCATTCATGGGGTTCATTGCATGAAACTTTATAGAAGCGTCTCTTTTGCATGCAGGAGGATAAATTACTAAGAAACTTTACTGAGAAACTTTCAATTTGATTCAATTACTGAATTGGTAAATTTTATGGCTATATATAGATATCGATATAAACATGTACTGTAACATCCCTTCATCAATAATATTTGTTCTATATCTTCATAAATTCCTTATTCTTATTATTTCCCGTTTGACATTTCCAACCACATAAAATGAAATTAATAAATACCTATTTCTTTAGTTGCAAATTAATATAGTACTAATTTGCAACAACAGTGACATTATGGACAATTTTATATCGCTGTCTTTTATATATGACATTATAATTAGATAAAAAAGTCATGACGAATAGTTTCTGAATGTAGAAAAAGAATTACTGTTCCACCGAACTGATACAGAATTTTTTAAAATTAAACGGCAATTAATTGGCTCATATTTGATGTGACCGAAACTTTTTGGATATATTTAACGAGTAGATTGCGAGCTCATGTTAGGATGTATTAAATTGTATCATATATCTTTATATTTTTCTCAAATCTTTTATTGTGGTTATAATTTTTAATTTATAAAAATTAGAATAGTGATACATCCAGCGAAATTCACCATAACACTACCTTTTGTTCGATTGCATTATGGCTAAGTTTATTGGTAGTTAGATTTTCATTTTAAACAATGTACATGTCCAACGGATCTTGTAAATTTTGTCTTTCTTTTTTTGGCTCATTTCTTAATAGATAGTTCATGTTACTTACAAATGCAGACTCAGTGCATGTTATTTAGTCATAGACTATAATTGATTGCGAATTACGTTCAACAACTTCTACGATTTTGTATATAGTTTTTACAAGGGACTTACTTGCATTATGATTTATTTTAAAATGCATGCTGCAGTTATATTGAAATCTTTTTCAGGGTTCTTCTAGTATCAAAACTTTTTTAAGTGAGATGATCAATATGACTAATTATAATTTTTTTAAATTGTAATTGTTGTGTTTCTATTTAATTTTTTTAAATGAATATAGTTAACATGTCGGAAAATCCCATATATTTATTTAGTTTAATATTTACCAAGTATTTAGTCATTCACAATTTTTTTATTACTGTAATGATTTTATTTTACAAGAATTATAAATTAAAATTTGACTACACATTGATTCAAAACATATAATATGGTTAAGAAAAGCAAGGCAATGTGGTTTGGAGCGAAAGTATAATATTTTCTCTGCACTTAACCTTGAGCATGTGTTTGAAAGTAGTAATTGCCACAATGATTTTTTCACTTTCAAATGGAGTTCCTTCAAGTTATAAAATGGACCTCTAATCTACACAACTTGTACTCACTCAAGAAATGCTCATCAAAGCAGTTGAAGTGATCAGTTTCATAAAATATTAATCCTTTGTCATTTTGCTGAATTTGTTGTTGGTATACCAACTCAGTTTAGAAGCCAGGGTAATAAATAATAACATTTACCATCAAGTTAACAAGGAGATTCGTCATATTTTTCTCAATTTTAACATAAATTAATTAGATAAAAAAGGGTTAATTACAGTTTTCCTTCTACTTTTTGATTTAGTACTCCCATCTCTCTCCATAAACATTGAAAAAAAAGTGTTAAAGGGTTTTGGTTATTTTTTAAAAAAGCATAGAGGTATTAGAATATTGTACCAAAATGCAAGAGAAAATGATAATTCACCCGATAGAAAATCATCCTCCAAGTACAAATAAGGGTTCCACAGCCAATCTTGCTCACATCAGAATTGAGAAAGAAGATTTACATTTATGTTAAATGTATTGAGAAAACAAGATGTAACCAACTTGAAAAATGTTCACATTTTAAATAGATGGGATTAGGCTTTCATTTAGTTTAATTAAAAAAGCCTTTTTTTTAATCTTTGATATTTTGTAAAACCCTAGCGTTTAAGTGTAGCAGAAAATGCCAATAAGTTAAGCATTTTTCCTCTTTAATCAAAGCAAACTGCTGGACCTCATGCAAATGAGGATTTGGTGAGAGACAAAACACAAATCCCAACAAGAAACTTAAGCTGAAACAGGAGATGGAGCTGAAAGATCACAATTACAAAATCTTATATTAAGATTCGTAGATTTCTGAGATCTGTTGTTTGTTACGATAATTTATTGAATGATATCCATGGATTATCATCTAAGAAAACTATCTGATCTGACCTCTTTTTTTGGCCAATTACAGACAGATAAATTAATATTAGAGAAAAAGAAGTGCATGTTTACAATACTATCTCTCAATTATTATAATATTTTTATTGATATTAAACAACAACTACAAATATTAGTCTCGTGAGATTACCTCCAAATCCCCACTTCTACTACTGCTTAATTCACCGAAAACTAATTAATTATTCAACTAAATTCTCTTCCCTATCTATTATTTTCCCTCACTTTCTTGCAGATTTATATAAAAGCTTCCTTGTCCATTATTTTCTCTCACTTTCTTGCAGACATACATAAAAGCTCAGGTACAAAGAAAAGGTAAGAAAATAAAGATTGCAGCAGTCTAACTAGTAACTACCGTTTTCTTTTGTCCCTTTGACACTTTCTCATAAAATCCAATTAAATCTGTAGTAATAACGATGAACGGGATTTAAACTTGAGACCTCTTGTTCTACTTCGAAAAGTAATTTCATCAGTTCAAACCAACTGATACCCACATGTCGAAGAGACATTTAATACTTCTATCTATATACTTATTTATATTATTATATTTATTAATTATGAATATGTTTTCTCATCAACTAAAGGACCCACAATTAAAAACATATATATTGATCAGAATTGTTTGGCGAGAAATAATATTATAAGTGGCCTTAAAAAAGCCACATTTGTTTCCTCAACTTCAGGTTTTCTCAAATGACAACAGAGCTTGCACCTCAATCTCTCTAAGCTGATATGAGAAATCAGTTAAAGTTTGAGTGCAACACATAAATAATTAAAATGTATAAAAAATATTAAGAAATCCGTAATTTTCTCTCTCTCTCTCTCAAAAATGGTGGGAGTTGGGGAAAACAAGAGCCAAGAGAGAATATTTACTATAATTTTGGCAAGCAACGACTATTTTATTATTACCTGAAAATGCCACGAAAGTATCATTTTCTTTCTGCAAAATTTTGCAGAGAAGGAAACCACATCAAAACCTTATCTAGCTTTCGCTATACTGAATCAAAATTCCGCACTTTCTCATACACACGTGTGTAGATATTTAGAGATCTATCATCCAGCATCAAACAATATAGCCAGTTCTATTATATTCCTTACACGTGTGAGAAACTCTGAGGAAGAACATAGATATTGCACTGAACCATGATCTTAATTGTTCTTAGATTCTGTTTTTGATTTCTTATGAATCTGAACAATCAATTATTAAAGGGAACTATATATATATATAAAGAAAGTGTTTCTTACAGATTTTTGTTTTCGAAAACAGAAAATCTGCTTCCGGAAACACAATCATATAGATTGATGACAAGCTCTTGTAATGAACGTAAATCATATCATTTACATGATAAATAATACTAAAATGGAGATGTTTAAATTAGAGATATTAAGATCGATGAACTGTCGCCTCATTTTGCGCAAGAAAATTTCAAGCAAAAAAGGAAAAAAATTCTCTCAAATTCTTTTTCATCGAAGTTAATATAGACTATAATATTACAGGTGTAGATCCAAACTCACATGGTCTTGAGCGTTTGGCTTTGATTCATAAACGTACCTGCTGCTTTGCGAGCTCGAGCTACCCACTACCTGCGAAAGTTTGAATTCTTCAGAAGCAAACAACGGTAAGGGATTCATCGAACGCTCACGATTAAAATTAGCATGAGATTGAACAGACGGGATTCTCCATAAACCCAACGGACTACCATTGATTGGAGCTTGAGAAAACGGGCTATGGCTTCCGTAAAACCTAGTATTTGCAGTATGAGTATTCCACGAAGGGTAAGTGATGTTTGCAGCTGGAGAAGAGCCAAGCCTGTAGTTCACCAAACCATAGATGTGCGCATCAGAGAGAGAATTGTGCACCATAGCCGACTGAAGATGGGCGCGTTTCGCATGCTGACGCTCTCTCTTGTGCGCGTTTTGATGGCCACCTAAAGCTTGAGAAGTAGGGAAGTTTCTGCAACAATAATGACACTCAAATCTTCGGTTGTTATCTACATTATTCTCGTTCTCCTTCAACGTTTCTTCTGTAGTTTCAACTGACTCAGACTCTTCACCGACCGTCACCGAATCTCCACCAACACCGCCGAATTCTATACCGAAAAGACGAATGCCCTTTTCTTTAACGGGTGCAGGACGGATGAAAGGAAGCTGAGAGAAAGATTCTACGTTCATGAAGTCACGGGTTTCTTTCTCAGGACTCTTGTTTTCCATGGTATCTATGGATTGTATGAAAGTACTGAGAGAAATGAAAGCGGAGGAAATGGAGGCTAGAAAGAAGGAGACATGGTGGTGGGACATATAAAGAAAAGGAGGAAGAAGAGGAAGAGGAAGAGGAGGTGTGATCCTTGAAGAGAAATGGGGCTGACCCTGACCCTGACCCTGACCCAATGTATATATTTATCTAAGAGTGAGAGCTGACAAAGCCACAAGTTCTGCTCAGATTGAGAGTGGTTATATATGCCATTTTGTTTGTTTGGCTACCTTCTCAAAGTACCATTCATGTTTGCTTCTTTTCATCACTTAATGTTTCATTTTTTATTTTTTGTTTATGGCAAGTTTTGTTCAACTCCTCTTTAAGATTTTCATAATTATGTAATCGCCCCTCTTCATGGATAACTTGAACACAAATTTTAGATGGGATAATTTTACTAAGTTATATACATGAGTTAATTATGTTCTCATTCATAATTTTCAATCACAAGACTGTAATTGCTAATAAAAAACCCCTCAGATTAGCCAAGAATATTTTGAAAAGTGTATGCTTTTATCAATATAAGGTCAAGATTCTTGTTTTGTTATATTTTCATTTGTTAATATTTGTCATAGGAATCTCAATTTGTCCTAGAAAGTGTACAATAGTCGTGGAGAACATCTTATGAAAAGGTTTTAATAAAATCATGTTACATGCGTTAGTGTTTTTTCCTTTTAAATTGTCACTATCATATTTTTAATTTATCAATTTTAAACTCGTGGGCCGTGGTCACTTGGCATATAATTTGTAAACAAATCTTTAGAGGAGACGATTTTAACAAGTGTATGACATAGTTAACAATTATTCTAATTGTTTGGTGATTGTAAAATAAACGTGTAAGACCTATCCCTTAGATTTAAGGCTAATATAAGTATTTTTCATTTAAATTGTATGCATGCATGTGTAGAATTGGGAGATAGTTAATATTTCATAGATATTACAAATTTATTTTTGGTAATATAATTTGGTAGGAACTTTGAAGTATGTTTATTAATAATGCGTTGATTTAATCTTAAAATGAGTAATTAGAGGTTAATTTTTGATCTTATTATTAAAATATTAATATTTTTAAAAAGTAGAGTTTAAAGTATTGATATTGTAAAAAGCAAATCGATATGTATAGAAGAAATATTGATACTTTAAAAGAAGTATCAATATATTAAGTGAAAGTATTGATACTTTAGAACAAAAGGATTGATTGTATTAATATCATGAAAAATAGATCAATATTTATAGAAGAAGTATTGATACTTTAAGAGAAGTATCGATACATTAAGTAGAAGTATCAATACTTTGAAACAAAAGGGTTGATACTAGTGGCTCTAAGAAAAAAGGTCGATACTTACTAAAGTTATATTGATATATAATGACTTTAAATAGAAGTATTGATACTTGGGACCATGTATCAATACATTAAAATGAAGAAAGTTTTCGAGAGTTGAAAAAAAATTACGGTGAGAACTAGATCAATACTTATAAAAAAAAAGTATCAATACTTAGGTAAAAATATCGATACATCTAAAATAAGCATCAATACTCTCAAACTAGAAAGTTAGATTTTAGAAAATGAGAAGAGAAGAATGAAGAAATAAACCAATACTTTGCATTATAGTATCGATACTTGAGAAAAGTATCTATATATTAGAATAATGTATTAATACTTTATAGCAAATAAATTAGAATTGCTCTAAATTTGTTAGGAACTGAAATATTTTGACCATAAAATTATTATTTTACCCTTTTTTAGAATTTTCTTTCCTTCGATCTTTAAATAATAAAATGATAAATATGTAAATCACTATAAAAAGAGGTCAAGGATAAAAATGGACCATTTTTTTGGTCATACTCTTTCCTTCTATGTTAGTATCTTCTCCTTTTTCCTTTGAGAATCCAATAACTTCTCCCCTATTTTCTATAATTTCTTATATTAATTTTGAATTTTTGACCTATAATAACTCTTAATCAACACTCTTAAATTTCTATAAAGCTTCTTTGGTAATTTAGGAAAGAGATTAATAAAGAAAAAACCCAAGGTTTGAAGATAAATTGAGAATTTTGTATTCTAATACTTTTTACAAAATCAAAGGGTATTATGAAGTTGAGATAAGTTTTTTAAAGTGTTTTAAAGTTTTGGTTTATAGCTATTCATAGTTTATGAAATAGATTTTATTGTTCATATAAAGATTCATGATTGATGGGGTAAGAGACTAAGATTGAGTTATGAAATAATGTTGATAAGCTAGAATAAACTAGTTAAAAGTAGATTTTTATTAATTTATAAGTATTTTAGTATAATGGATATGTAGATAGATAAATGGGTGTATTTAGAGAATTATGAATTGATGGTATGGATAAAAATGCGATGTATAAGTTTTGATACTGCGAGTTTTATGCTAAAGTGATTAAAGGAGTATATACCCTCCCCAGTTTGTAAATGAAATTATTTTATCTTCTTTATTTTTATGAAAATTTTGTTATAAAGACTTAAAATTATTTATGCATTAGAATAGTAAAATTGTTTCATATATAAAATTGAGATATTTTAGAGATGACGAATATTTTATTATGACAAAAATCAGAAGGAGGTCTCACTTTTTTTGTGGTTTAATTGAACATCTTGTGATTTTATTAATTTGTGATATTTGTGATTTTTCTTATGATGACTTATCGTATTTGTATTGATTTAATTTTAAAGTTGAAGGCTGACTATGATATTTTTATTTTGATATTGTTGTGTGAACTTTGACGATGATGTTTGTATAAATATTTTTAATATTAAATTTTATTGATTTCACACATAATTGAGTTTATGTTAATTTTGGTTGGATAGCTAGTTACTATATATTTAATTTGATTTATGAAGCCAAGGAGATTATAGTCATGAGGGATAAAATTGTAATTACAGAGTTAAGTAGCTTGAGATGGACTGAGACAGTGATTATTTAGGTGAATAGTATGTCAGCGGGTCCAGTATAAGGGAGGTGATCATCTTATTTGTAATTGAGTGGCCCATTAAGCGAAAATATAAAGGATAATCATATGTGAATTTACAAACTACTCTAGGTCAACGTTAGTAATAGAATAGATTCTTGTAATAAATTATGTATTTAAATATTTTATCATATAAATTAACTTTATTAAATATGTTATTATTTTATTTGCATAAAAAACTCATTGACGACTTAGGTTTCTCATTTTTCTCTTGGTCAGAGCAAATGTCAAGAAAGTTAATTTTATAAAAATTAAAATTTTGAAATTTTTATACTAATTTAATTTCTATTGAATGAATTAATTTTATAAAAATTTTAATCATTTTCTATAGTTCTTTATTTTAAATACCTTATGTATATAAATATTTTATACTAACTTATATAGTATACTCTTGTTTACTCACCCCCTCTCACTTTTCAGTTTTAGAAGATCGAAAATAGGGTAGAGAGTTTGCTGATGGTGGTAATAGATTTAAGGTTTAGGGCCTGTTGATATCCTTCTCGCTTTGACTCATTGTCTTATTACTTTGTCTATAGGAAATATTTTGATAAACACTTGTCCTTAGGGACAAGTGTACATGAATGAAAAAGAAGGTTTCTTTAAAATAATATAGTTTAAATATAAATTATTTTTATATTATATTTGAAAAATAGTTTGTAAAAGTTTAGGAGAGACATACTTATATTATATATAAAAGTTTAGAAAAGACATATTTATACTATATGTAAACTACTTATATGTATTTTGTTCATCGGGAATATTTTGAAAAACACTTGCCTATAGAGACAAGTGTGTATGAATGAAAAAGAAGGTTTCTTTAAAATAATATAGTTTAAATATAAACTACTTTTATATTGTATTTAAAAAATAGTTTATAAAAGTTTACGAGAGAAACACTTATATTTTATATATTTTGTAAATTGATTTAAGATACTATTTTAAATTGTATGAATATAATTGTATAGAGTACAAATACGTAATAAGTCTTATAGGTTCAAAAAATATATTCAGGATTTTAGAATATGTTTTAAAGGTCTGTGACGATTTTCATGGATGGACCATCAAGGCAGAGCGTAACAAAATGTGCATGAGATAAAAACTTTAGTAAATGGGGATAGGAAGAGACAAGTATACAAGCTATAAAACTTTAATAGCCTCTGATTTATTCAAAGAAAATAACAGTAGACGTAAATAAAATAACTCTCTTGATATTATTTTGTGGATCATATGAAACATTAATTCTATTATTAATCATACGAAAAATATGAACAACAGCAATTTTGATAATTAATGATATTATATAAACCATTAATTATTAATTTCATACATTTAAGCATATTTCATCCCATATAAAAAAATAAATTAAGAAAATTTTCTTTTAAAATTATTGTGAGGAAGAAATAGTGTCTCAATCTTTTTATATAATTAATAACATAAGATTTTAAAAAAATAAAGAAAACTTTGTTTATTGATTTATAACGTTAATAGTTAATAATCAAACTGAACGATAATATAATTAATGGCGAATCACATCTTATTCTTATCGAACTGAAAAATTTAGTTATTTTTAACACAAAAATAAGAGACATTTAAAATATAAATCTTTTATACAAATTTTTGTGCATAAATTATTGTGAAATATTATTATTTATTAATAAGAACAAAAACTAAAGCAATTATCAATAATACATAATGTGAATAATAGGATGACCAGTATTATCATGCCATATCAATTCTTATATAAAAATTTGTAAAAAAAAAAAAATTATTGTAATGTTTTTTATTGCACAGGACAAGTGCATATGGTAACCTAACATAAAAGTTTTGATTAATTACTTGTATCATAGATGCATATTTTTTTTCTTATTTTCAAAATTTAGTGTTCAAGAAATATTGCTTAATGTTGTGAGCTGAGGATTAGCCCATTATTTTATATTTATAAATTTTGTCACTATAATCATTTATATGCATGTTCTAAATTCATTACATCCTGAGAAGTTAAATTTAGAAAACAATAAATGCAATTTTTTAAAATATAATTTGATATAATTTTTATTGTTACAAAAATCTTTTAACCAATAAATTATTTTGAATTAATGTTTAAATGGCAATATCATTCACCAAATTTTTGTGACACAATTGAACAAAATTTCAGTCAAGTAATAAAAGCTACTTAAGTTACAAGGTTTGAATGCCACTCATATTTAGAGTTTAAAAGGTATTCTCGATTTAGTTGATGTAAAATTTTTAAAAAAGAAATTAAAAAATTTTGTTCAATTGATTAATTCAGATAATTCAATTTGCTTTAACATATAAGGCTATATGGATAATTCTAGAAAATATAATTGATTAGTTAGTGAGCTATCAGGATATAAATAATATTGCTCCCACATTGTCTTCAAATCATTAACAGGAGTAATTTTGTTCTTTATTATTGTCATGTCTCGTTTGTAAGGTTCACATGTAACAATCGCCATAAATCTTTGAGACATATTCTACTTTTAAAATAAATCTTCTAGATCTATAAGACATTTTAGGTATCCATTGTCACATCCTAGAATTCTTAAAGAATGACCGATAGGAGATGAGTTTGGCCTCATTTTCCTAAACTTCTAATAACATACAGACTATAAATTTAACTCTCGTAATATTTTATATACAGATTATATATGTGTATATGAGACTTAACCCTGTGTTTGAGAGAATAATACATAATAACTAATTTCATACATTTAAATGATATACAAGACTCAATACACAGAATATACATATACAAAATGCAACATGTTTTCATAACATGTTTAGATATCTCATAATATATAACAAATGACATTGTCGACTCGTAACATGACTATGCATGGGTATACTTAATACTTAATGACCGTATCCTAACATCCAATCTACTTATCTATCTTTTAAATATCTACTGAGGTACTTATAAAACTGTGAAGAGATAAGTCTCAGAAGAGATTTAATGAATGGATAAAATAATAAATAAGATATACTAAAATAAGAAATCAAAAATTTAAGTCTAAGTACTAATAATATAACAACAAAAATTTTGATCAAATGCTAAAATTCAAGTACAAGTTTAACAACTTATTTAAAACCATTTTCGGAGTTTCAAAATGTTTCTATATAATAACCATGCTTTATTTGTAAAAGTAATAATCAACTTCTATTTGAAACAAAAATTTACACACACACATGCACATACACAAATAATATCAGTTGTCGAATATTAAAAATTAAAAATTAGATATATTAGAAACTCATACTTCAAATTTATCAGTGTCAGGTATCAGATATTAAAAATCAGAGTTTAATTTTCATAAAATCAATTACATTAGAGATACATGTAGTAATATATAGGCATCAAAGTCAGGTGCTAGGCATTAAATCTTCCTTTACCTCTTACTTCTCGCTCTATATTGGTACATCAGCATACATATATGTCATATTGTGCTTTTCTCAGAACGTGTGTACTTTTTTTCTTGTGACTCCTAGCTACGGATAAGAAAATAGAAAATTATAACTAAAACATATAATTATAAACTCAGAAATACCCAAAAATAATAGTAATATTCAAATAAAATGTAATTTATCACATTGTAAAATATCATCAACACACTTGGTTTCAGGACATATACATAAACAAAAATTTCAAAATCGACAGGTCAATCATATTTGTTCTAATAATAATAATAATAATAATAATAATAATAATAATAATAATAATAATAATATATTTTTTAGTGTAAAAAATAATAAGTTTTATAAATTATTTTGAAGCAATGAAAATATTTAAAAGTAAGTTTATCCACATTTGATAGATATAAAGTTATTTCTTAATGCATAAATAATTGAGTTTGTATAAAACATTTATAAGAAGCAAAATGGGTAAAGATTCACTTACTCATAAGAAAGGTATACACTTTTTTTTCTATCCTTTATGCCTTTTACTCGATTTCTCAAAAACTAATTCACCATATCAACAATCTTATTATTCTCTATTTCTTGAATGAAATTAATGCAATTTATATGTTATGAATAGGCTCATTGTGTCGACTATGTTAGATTTTCCTAATTAAACCTAACTAACCAAAGTTATACTTAATTTTGACAATTTAATCGATTTTCTCCAACAAAATTTCGTGTTATTTTTTCATATCATCCCAATCATTATTGTAATTCAAATTTAGCAAAAACATTATAATTTTTTAACTGACAAAGTTTTGGATTAACAATAATCCCCCCAATAGTAACTTTTTCACAATTTTATCAAAATTTCAAATTTACATATTTTAGTCCTTAGACTAAATCAAGCTCAATATTCTAAATTCATACTCAATTCATCAAATTCATATATGCATAGTAAATTCTAACTTTCTAATTTCATCTAAATCATAAATTCGAACTTAAAATGAGTTAAAAATTTTACTAAAAATTTGATTACGACCTAAAGATATTGTGGATATTGTCAATTACTACAAATTTTAATTTGCTTTAAAACCCTAGCTCCGATTTCGATTTGATTTCTTAACCAAATTCAGAAAGACAACTTATCACGTGTAGAAGGTGATGTGTTCTTATGATTTGTTAAAAATATGTGAGTTTAATCAATGAAAAATCGCAAAATTTGAAATGAGAAGAAAATATGAGAAAAATAGAAGAGATCGGAGTTAGTGGGAAGAAGAGAAGAGAAATGAACATTCCCCCCTGCTATTGACATATAGAGAGAGCCTAATAAAATGACAAAATCATCCTTGAACCTAAAAAAAGAAAGAAAAATCTAAAAGGGGTAAAAAAGTAATTTTATAGGCAATATAGAGTATTTGATGTCATTCAACAAAGGGAGAGGGATTTCAGAGACTTGATTGGTACACAATCCAATGTCAAATGTCCTTTTTTAATGAACTCTAATGCTAATTTAGTGGTGGCTATTAGTATAATATACCGTAAAAATTATTCCTTTTATCGACTTCAGGGTATTAAATATTATATCACTGTATATATATGTAGTCTACATATATATTATTAATAAAAAAAATTATTTTTGATTATATATGTATGTTGCTTCTTTATTCAAATTATACTAATAAATAAAGTATACATATAAATATTCAGATAATTGAATTATTTAAATTATTTTATATATATGCAATTATCAATATCGATTACGCATTGATATCATATAGTATGCACATTAATTTTGTTTTATAAATATTATGAGATGATATTAGAGCGAGTGATATGACAATTATGTCATTAAGATATTAATGTGAATTAATAGTTAAACATTTTTTAAATATGACCAAAAAAATAATGAATCACACAAAATATATGTAGTTAATGATTTGTTATTTAATTAACTAATAGGCAACGTACTTTTTTGACCTGAGACATTATAATTACTGTCTGATATAGATGTATATGATTTATATAGTATATAACTATAGGACTAATCGCGTCTTATATAAAAAGTCAGTTTGGTCGTAAGTTATTTATATCTAAATGCGAATAACTATCAAGATAAAATCTGTGAACTTAATGAATATAGGATTTAAGTTGCCATTGACTCAATTTAGATTTAAATGCTTAGGTGGACATCAGTAAATGGTTGAAGCACTAAATTCTAGTCAGGTTGTGGTAAATATCATACAAAAGAGTTTATAATAATAAGTTCAGTGCGTAATGACTGATAGCCCGTATAAACATAGAGTTTAAGATTTTAACTTTTTGTTAACTTTGACTTAGTCAAGTTAAATGACGGAGGAATATTACCTATATAGTACGTATAATCAAAAGTAAATAGTTTAATAAAGATTTTTTTTCATTATAATTTAGAAACTATAGCACATTGTTAGATGTTAATCATAGTCGTCATGCATTCGAATAGTTTGAAACAAAATCAATGATATTAATTTCAATTTACATGTAACACTCAAGAGGTCACAATTAAAAATCACTTGTTTTTCTTCCTATATATGAGAGAAAATATTAATTATTATTTATTAACAGGACCAGCACTCTCAGTGATTACAATTGGTTAAAAATTATAAATTGTTTATACATTAAATAATTTAATATATCTAAGAGTTTGATTAATAGACTTGATTCTTAAATTAAATTATAAATATTTTATTAATATTAAAAAATATAAATAGAATTAATTAAATTTAATCAAAGGTAATTTGATTGACTTTAGGACAAATTTGGCATCAAAATAAAGGCAAATTCGTCATTTTACCCTTTTACTATTAAGAAGCTGATTAGATAAATTTTGGATTAAAATGTCTTTGACTTTATTATCAAGGATATTTAAGTAATTTAAGGGGTCATTATATATACAACTCAATTTTATTATTTTAGATAGATTTTTCATTTTTAAGAAAAATTAAAAAAGGAACAAACTCAAGCTCTCATCTTTCTCTCATTTATAGCCAAGAGAGAATAACAATTGGTGGATTTGATTTCTTAAAGGCTTCTATTTTTTAGGAGCTTTTTTCTTTGTTAATTAAGGCTAAAGGTTAACCATTCTAACTAGTTATGATAAAAATAATGAAATCAAACCCTAAAGTATGCTTTAATTTGATTAAACCCTAAATAAATTTTCTAAAATTATTGACAACTCAACAATGGCCCTTTTGGGATAGTTGCACAGTGGTTGTGGACCATTTCTCCTATACTGCCCAATTTTTTTTATTTTTATGTTCTCGACTTTGATTCTCTTTCATATGACCTCGAATTTGACTCAAATTTATTTCTATAAATCTTAATTTTGTTCTATTTCAATAAAAATAAATTGTTTATCAATAAATTTTAAAATCAATAAAAACTTACATTTGAAGCTTGAGTGCGTGGTTGAGACCATATGATAAATTTTCTCAAACACATACTATTTCATCTAAATCTTTTTGAAATACTTATCAAACATTAATACAGGGTCAAACAATCACTATTATAATTTAAACATAAATTTTTTAAAATGATAATAATGCCCTTAAATGTAAATTTATTAAAATACTCTTGAGTTAAGATATAGGGTACTACATCCGTTCTTCGAATAAACATGTATATACATTTTAAAATTTTTTCTCAAATCACATCATATACATAATAATATAAATTGTCTCTCCAAGATATTTCCAAATTATTTCATGAAATAATTAATTTATAACGCTCCTTTACATTTAAAATAACATAATATAATTTATAAAAGGTATAATTCTTATTATTTTTTAATTATCCTAGTGGACATACAAATTAAAGTAGTGAGTCAAGTGAGTGTATATACTTGAGGCTCTAAATTTTCTAAAAATAATCACCAATACTACTTAACTCTCCACTTTGCACACGATTACTTGAAATTGAAGTATGAGGGATGAATATACGGGAGTATATTCTGTGAGTAGATATAAAAGCATATATTAATATCTAAAAATATTTGTAGCAAAATATTTAGGATTTGTCGAGAAATTAATTTATTTCAATGAAAACCATGCCTTATATTTAAAAATTATTAGGCTGACCTCTTTTTTTAATATTTATTCTAATCAAGAGTAAATTCAAGCCGTCAGTAACTTCTTCTTCTTCTTTTTTTCTTTTCTTTTCTTTTTTTTTTTTTACATAAAACTAGTATAAGTTAAATAAAAGAATATGCATACATTTTTAAGTAAAAAATATGCTTTTTTTATAAAAATGTCTACCATTGATGTTATCATCGAGTAGCAGGTAAATTTATATGTATCTATTCTCAATATTCTCAATTAGTGGGTTACTCCACAAAAAATATAGTAATCTCTTTTATATTGGTCTTAATAGTGTACCCACTTATCTAATATAGCCATTACTTCGACTTGTCCATAGGTTATTTAAACCCTGTATAACTATAAATGGCTCTTTGACCATTATCAATATCATAAAATAAATTTAAGTAAATAATGAAAACTAATATCAAAATTAATTATATGCGCATCATCATCGAAGTTCACATTATCATACTAAAATATAAATATCAAAATCGAACTCCAACCATATATACAAGTGAATACATAATCCAATAAGCCATTTATGCTTGTTTTAAAATAATAATTATAAAATAAATTATTTTTTAATTCATAAAATAAGTAAATTTTTATAAAATAATTTAAAAATATTTGATTGAATAAATCCACTGATTGTCTAAGGAGGGCATACAATCTTTTTTATTTCTTATGTCTCGAAAACTCATCACTTAGGTTCTCTCAGTTTAAATGACATATATACTAATAATTTTGTCAATTCTAAATATCAAATAGAAATTGATATAATCTATATGCTATGAATTTACTCAATGCACTAAAATTTTGTAGTCAAACCTAACCCATCGAGATTATACGTATTTTTGATTATTTATCCAATTTTTATTAAATAAAATTTTATGGCCATTCTTATATCATCACAATCATCTCTAACTAGTATTAATAAACAAAATTAACTCTCTAATTCATACTTTCTCAAATGAACAATAATTATAAATAGTAATTTATTATTTGATTTCTAGTAAAATCTTAATTTAAGCTATTCTAGCTTTTAAAACAATATTATCTATCTATATTCTTCAAATTCATACTCAATTCATTAAAATTAAGCTTAATATCTTGATTTTTCTAAATGCATAATAAATTTTAGGTTCTAAAGTTGATTATACAATAATTAATCCTGGGAATGCATTAAAGACCTTAATTAAAAGTCGATTAGAGCTTGAGAAAGCCTATTCTTTAACCTGTTTTGAAAAGTCCCAATCTTATCTCTAAACTCTAGCTTTGTTTTCACTTAACTACTCAACTATTTTTAAAAAATGTAACTTGTAGAATGTAAAAGAGGTTGTGGTCTTTTGATTTAGTGCAAAAGTTTAAAGATTAATCTGTAAGAATTAAAGAAAATAGGAAAGAGAAGGAAAGAGTGCAAAATGGAAGAATGACATGAAAGAGGAAAGAGAAAAAGAAATGAGAGATTTGGAGAGTTTAGGAGTATGTATAATTCAGGTTAAAAAGTTTAAAATACCCTTGAAGCAAATAAAAAAAGAAGATTCTAAAAAGGGGTATAATCATCAACTTTTAGGGGGCTGAAAAAGTTTCACATGGTGTAAGGTGTTATGACCATAGCCAAAAACCTTTAGCCAACTAAGTTCAATGCCAATACTAGCGTCAGTCTTGGGGTTAGGGGTGGGACGAACTTATTCGACCGTTCTTTCTCAATTTGCTTTCTTTTTATCTTTCGTCCTCTTCTATTTTTCAACATTATTTTTACCCTTATTCGATGTTTATTTTCAATCTAATTTTTTTAACCTTATTTTTTTTTAATTATCAAAAAAATCAATCTATCAATCAGAGGTGTTGATTAATAAAAAATTCACTTTGAATATCGAGTACCCATTCCAGAATGCATAGCTTTTCTTTCCAAAATGCCAATGTTGTAGCCCTAACTCCCTGACTCTTAAATGAACATTTGCCCCGTTTTAGGGCTACAACAAAAAATTTTAGGGTCCAACCCCAAAATACAAGATCTCTTTATTTTTTCTCATTTTAAAAGCCCTAAACCAACCTATATAAGGAGAACTTATTTGGATTTTCAAAGGAGGCATCCATCATACATAAAATAAAGAAGAAACCTTAAAGAATTATGGTGATCAAGTAAAGGTATGAGATCCGGTTTAACTCTTGTCAATGATATTGTTTGCTTGGGACCTCATAATTTTATTTTTGATAATAGGTTAATTCGAGAACCTTTTAAGAGGTCACCCATCTTGGTACTACTCTCGCTCAAGCACGCTTAACTATAAAATTCTTGAAAATAAACTATCACCCATCTCAAAAGATTTCGTTGAAATATTAGTTCTAACTCTACTTATATAGATCAAAAATTTTCTCTCTTATTTTAATGTAAGACTCGCTCTTACCTTTATAGCCATTCTAAAGTCTGTCAGAAGCCACTCTTTGCTTAAACACTTTTATTTCAGTGTCACTTTTTATTCTTTAGAACTGAGATGTTATAGGCCTACTAATTTTCATCTAGCTCATTCTCGAACCTATGATTGTATTAGAGAAGTGTTGACTTTGATACTATACTATGAGATCTAGTCTAATACTTGTCAACGATATTATTTGCTTTATCTTAACTGTTAGAGTCTCACGATTTTGTTTTTAGTAATTTGTCAATTTAAGGACTTTCTAAGAGATTACTCATCTTGGTACTATTCTCGTTTAAGCAGGCTTAACTACAAAGTTCTTAAAAATAAAATACAATCCATTTTAAAAAATCTCGTTGACATATTAGTTCTAATTCTACTTATATAGATCAAAAACTTTTTCTCTTATTCTGATATAGAACTCGCTTCTACCCCTACAGTCATCTTAAAGTATGCCAAGAGCTGCTCTTTACTCAAACACCTTTGTTTTAGTGCCACTTCCTCCACTCTAAGATTGGGCTGTTATAGAATAAGCCATGAATTTGAAAGATTAAAGGAGGATTCATGATGAGTTTTTCTCTCTCTCTCTCTCTAATTTCATTACTTTCTTCATTTGTGAATCATGAAATTATTGATTTGTATTATTTTTATTTTTATGTTAGAATAAACTTATATTCTAGAGTATTGATTTAATATATGCCTTGTGAATGATTTGTTTATCTAGTTGATTTATTTAATATTTGTATTAGTTTATTTATACTAATCTATACTTAATATCTCTAATTTTTGTTTGAGAATTAGGTGTTTACAAATTAAAAACTCAAATTTTAGTGCCTCTACAGACTAATTAAAAGAATTAATGTTCTTAATAAATTCTTAAATCTTGATTTTTAAATAGCAAATAAGAGTTTCATAGGTGACAGGTGACAAACATTGATTAGAAATCAAGTAAGCTATCAAAATTAGGTTTTAAAGTTTTAATTGACTTGACCAAAACAGAGGTTGTTAATTACGTGAGAACTCTTATCTTACAAACTTGAAAAAGGTGAGATAATGAACTAGTCATTTTGATAGTTTTTTGTTAATTAACTCTTTTCATAAATTTATTTGTATTAATCCTTATTTAATACTTCTAGTCCATTGACCACATATTTGTCGTTAATAAATTTAAAATTCGACCTTGAAAGAAGTAATCTTAGCTTGGAATCCGGATAATGCAACCTAGGACCTTAATGAGCTAGAACCTGATTCGGGAGAGACCTTACATTCCTTGAAAGACTATTAGTAAGAATCATAGTACTTTAAGCATTTCTAATATTTTATTTTGCATAAACATATGAAAATTAGGTGTTAGAGATTGGTTTCTTTTGATACTTGGTAGGGTAACCCAATACGTTAAGATTTTAGTCTTATAAATTTGGAAATGAATAGATAACGAATTGGCATAAAAAATATAGTAAAAGGTTAGATGAAATTAATTCTCTAAAATATTAGCACATATGATTTCTATCTATTTGTGGCTGCACTCAGATATATATTTGTAGATTATAATTCAATTTGTAATTAATTCTTTTATTTGATTGTTTAGATAAAATTAGTATCAATTTACCAATAATAATTAATAGAATTTAAATTAATTTTTTATGAGATTAAAACCTGAATTTTAATGTTCTATATTACAAAACTTAATATTGTACATTTACGGTTGATTTTCGCACGCACGTTGCAGAGGAAACATCCACATTACTTTGAATATAACATATAATATTTTATACTTTATTTTATTACTATAATTTTAAACTTTATTTATTATTGTAATTTTAAGGATTAAAACTTATTATATTCCCCTAGAATTAAAATATTTTTTTATTTGACACAAATAATATTATTTTATATTTATCTAATAACATTATTCCATCATACTATTACTTAAGATAAAAATTTTAAACATGTGATATGATTTTGTTCAATGATTCTATGAAAACAATGATATCTAACATATCTAATTAACACCATCTTAGCTTTCATTTTTCATAAATAAATGATTTTATTTTAATTAATTTTTACTCAAAGTAATTAATTTGACATGCCAAACGCAAACAACTAGACAAGAAGGAAATCAAATAGATATGGGTTTGATAAAGAACTCAAGAATAATATTAATATTGTAGATTGATCGTTATGGTGATGATTATAATAATTGATCATGATCATAATCATCAAATCAGACAGATAAATGCATCCAGGTATGCATATTTTTTTACTATTACTGTTATTAAAAATTAGAATACATACAAAATCAAAAACCTCTGTATCATAATTTAAACATAATTTATTTATATTTACACTTGTTTCATAAATATAAACAGATGTTTGTGAAAGCGAAGCAGCATGACACTCTTTTTCTCTGACCATTCGTCTTCTTCCTTTCGAACTCTAATTGTATAACCTGTACTTGTATCATTCTATCAGTGCTCAACAACCGACGTTAGTAAAAATTAAGAAAGAATGGAATTGAAAAAATGACACGACGTCGTTGGTAATTCTCTTAAAATTTTCCTTCATTTTCTCTGTCATTTTCTGAGAAAATTATGGTTTCTCTCTCCAGGACCAGGTACTAATACTTGGTGTTGGTTCTTAATTACTGTTGGCTGTTTTATATCAGTTGCAGGGATTCTGAAGCAAAGTGGTCCCGAAGAAAGATTAAAAATAAAAATAAAAATTGTTAGTAATAATAAGATTACTCGTACTATGGGATAGAGAAGATACAATCGCAATCATATATCTCCAATTATCTCTTTCCCGTTAATTCTATGGATAAGAAAGTACAACAACTACTCTCTCTCTTTTTTTTTCCCCTTGCCTTATTATTATTTTGTGCGTTAGATCAGCGTAAAATTTTTATATTTATTATTTGTGATTCTACTTAATCCTAAAATTATTATCATTAAAGTAATTGTTCCATAGTCAGTATTTATCAACAATCGATCTACTTATATTTGAGTTACTGCTTACCAATTATCAGTATATGTACATTTGATAATAATTTTATTTAACAAGAAAAATAAATTAAAAGTCAAAGTTTTTATTAAAACAAATTTACTAAACATGGTAAGAACTCTTATTTGAAATATATTTTTAATAAACAAATTTCTACCATTTTATGCATTATGTATAATTTCAATTATTTGATTATAGCGCTTAATCAACCTTTCCTATTAATTTCGAATTCAATAAGCATAAAAGGTCTACAAGTAAAAAACATAAAATCTTCGTCTAATATGGAGGTTTTATGATTTTAGAAACACAATCAGTATGGATAAAAGTATTAAATATTAAATATAAATAAATAAATAAATAAATAAATAAATATATTAATTTTACTTTAGAAATGCAACAAAAGCATAACAGCATTATAATTTCAAACAATGCCAAAATCTAATGTTAGGCTTTTTTCAAATTAAATATCATTCTTTAATAAAAAGGAAATACAAAGAAGTAAAAAAGTTATCTAAATACTGTAAATAAGTAAATTTATCATTTGTGATGTATATACAAACAGGAAAGGAATATAATATTTTTATTGTTTCACTTCTTCTAAGAGCCAACCAATATTCCATAAAATAATAATAATATTTATTTTATTTTATTTTATTATTTTTTTACCATTGGTTAGGTTAAAAGACTGTTCAATAATATATCCCCATTTGAGGTAAGAATTCTTCTCAGTATCCCGTGGATTTGCAAGGGAATTATTTTGAAATTGGGTAATTTTAATGTTATTATTTTTGGAGTGTGTCTGGAAATTCAGACTGCTTTATTTGTGCATGCTTGACTCGTTTTGCAATTATTCTCAGGCCCCAATAGTTCATAATTCTTCCTTTCTTTGCCTTACCATCCCAAGACAAGTCACTTTCTCTCTCTCTCTCTCTCTCTCCCTCAAATAATTATAATTTTCTTGGTCTTTTCATTTAAGTGCTTTTTTCTTAGACTACTTGCTTCTTGCTTCTTGCTCTGAGCCCCATTTGCACATATTTTTTAGTTTTGAATTTAATGGAAGTACTTGTTCAATAAAAATTGTGGCCCCCTACCATCACTACTGCCATCCAAACATGCCCTTAAATTTCACATTTTTTTTTTGTTTCTTCAAATCAAAACCCTAGTGGAAGAAAGAAACTGAAAGAAACAACAAATAACAACAGCAACAACAACAAAAATAACAAACTAATCTTTCTTTCTTTGCTTATTCATTCATTCTTTCAATTTGTAATCTCTCTTTCTTTCTTTGCCATTAAAGTCTTATTCACAGAGGTTGTGGGTTGGAAGGGGACCATTTTTTTAGCTTTCAATTAAATACTTCAATGCAACTGAACCAACTTTATATGCTCATCATAAATTAAGCACAAAATTATCAGATGTGATTCCCAACTTGCTGTTTCTTTTTGCCTTATGATGTGGCAACATCTTATGCCACGTGTTATGTAGACTATTATCGTATAGAAAAAGTCTCCAGTAAAGCAGTCTTATAAATTATCATTAATTATTTATAGAAAATTTTGGGTAAAATTGGGGTAAGCTATTATTATTAACGAAAAGCTTAGATGAAACAAACATATCATTAATATAGAATATTCTCATTATAAAGAAAGTTTTTTGGTTAGAGGATCACATCTCTTATTTAGATTATTATCATATAGAAAAAATCTTAGATAAAACAAATATATTATCTCATGTAGGCTATTATTAAATAAAGGTCGAAACGAATATATTTCTTATCTACCCTATTATCATACGGAGAAAGTTTAAGATAAAACTATCATCTCGGGTAGGCTATTGTTAAATAAAGAATAAGGTAAACATATCATTATTATAAATGCTATTATTATTATCGAAAAAATTTCCGTTTAAGTTATCTTCGTATAGAAAAATGTTCAGTAAAATAGATATATCACGTCATGCAGAATATTATCAAATAAAGGGTAAAATAAATCTCTCTCTCTTGTAAACCATAGCTAGATAGAAAAAAGTTTTAAGTGAATCGAATATACATTTAATATAAACTGTTATCAATAAGAAAACTTTTAAGTGAAACAATTTATCATTACTATTAAACTATAATTATTATAAAACAAGCTTTTAGCGAAATGAACATATCTTATGTTAAATTATACCATATTGGGAAAATCTCAAGTAAAATGCATTTATCACCTTGTGTAGACTATTGTCTCATATATGCGCTATTATCATATAGAGTCAAACTAACCCTTCACCTCATATAGACCAGTAAAAATGTACATATCACTTCATGTAGCCTATTGTTATATAGATGTTGAATCAAACATACAGCTTCATCTGCATTTATTTATTATAATCTGGCGTCATATTGATTTAATAGTAAACACGAAAGGAGAGTTGAAATTTATTGCATATATCATAAATTTATTGAATGATTTTACTAAAATTGTCTCTTCTAAAATTATGTTCGCAGATAAATCTTACACAAATATGCCAAGCTAGTTATATTCTTATCTGCTTTCGATGAATTTTGACTCTTCGGAACAAGTGCTAGATTAACATCCACTTTTTTCCATCGTCAAACTTGGTAGAAACGAATGATTAATTCAATTTTGTAGCACAGTTAATTGTCGGTCCACTGATTTTGTTATCAAATAGTTAAAGAAAAAGAAAAAAAAATTCTTTTTTATATCAAAAAATAAAAAAAATAACAAATACCTCCTATAATTTCAAGCAATTACAAATACCTCATATGTGTTCATTTGTAATATACATTCCTCAAATTTGAATTTGATGATAAATATCTCTTATAATTTCAAAAATACTCCTTTATATACTTCTATAACAGATACCTCCTTAAATTTAAAATTGATGACAAATATACTATATAATTTTAAAAATATATAAAATTTATTATAAAAGTACATAAAATTATATAAAATACATAAAATTTATGTATTTTTAATTTATAAATTTTTTGTGTCTTCAAATTATAAATTCTATCATTAAATTTTATATATTTTATATAATTTTACATATTTTTATATGTTAATTTTTATGTTCTTCAGATTACAAATATTATAATTAAATTTTTTTATATTTTTAATTTTTTAATTTTTTAGTTCTTGAAATTATGAATTTTATAACTTAATTTTATGTATTTTTAATTTATTTATGAATTTAATTTATAAATTTTATGTATTTTATATATTTTAAATATAATTTTATGCATTTTTAATTTATAAATTTTTTATGTTATTAAAATTATAAATTTTATAATTATATTTTATGTATTTTATATAATTCTTTATATGATTTTACTTATTTTTAATTTTTTATGTTCTGCAAATTACAAAATTAAAGTTTATATAATTTATATAATTTTATGCATTTTTTAATTTAAGATTTTTTTTGTTTTTTAAATTATAAACTTTATAATTAAATTTTATTTTTCTATATTCTGTATATTTTTTTATATAATTTTATATATTTTTATAATAAATTTTATGTATTTTTAAAACTATAAAAAAGTATTTGTCTTCAATTTCAATCTTAAGGAGGTATCTATAAAAAAAGGTACATGTAAGGCATATTTATAAAAAAATTTTGACACGAATTTAAAATATCTAGTATTATTTATTGTATTTTTTATTATCTAAAATCTCTTACACTTAAACTCATAATATAAAAAATATATTACAAGGTCTTTATTTATAAAAAAAATTAAATATTAAAATTGATAATAATTTAAAGTTATATAATTAAGAATTCGCTCGTCATAAATTATTTTGTTGATTATTACATACTATAATTTTGATTGATGTCTTGGATATTCTTACAAATAATACAATATATTTTTAGTGATTATTGTAGATATTAGAAAGAACTATTAAAATTATAAGTATATAAAAATAAAAGTATTAATTTTTGGATCTTTATTTTAAAAAATAAATAACTTAGTATTTATTCTAAATAAATAAATTATTTTGATTCAATTATTTAAAAATATTCAAAATTCATAATTTTCATAGTTTAAGCTACCTTAGACTTTGTCAGAAATTATGGTGTCATTATATATTTTATTAGCAAAATTGAAAAGGTAGTTAGTGACATTAGTTTTTAATAAAATTTACACATTTTTATATTAATTTTTAATATTAAAAATTTTTAATTGTGAACTAAAATGTACCGTACACTACGATATTAAACTTATATAATAATTATGGCCAAAACGCAATATCAAATTTAGCCAAAATCTCATTTGGAAACTTTTTAAAACCACAAGCGATCCTCAACATGCGTCATAGAAAAAGTCACCATCCTAAAAGGAAAACAACCCTAAGTCCCGAAGAACATATACAATAGCAGCTAATAAACAAGTTCTCAGTCTTCACATATAATTATAATCTCAATATATTCTGTGTCTTCTCTCTCTCTCTCTCTCTCTCTGCTGTATTCTATGCATGTTCTTTGATGCAGCGGCGCCGTTTAGATAGGAAGAAGAGTCGCTATCTCGTTGTTCTTCATCTATAAATTTTGCCTTGTGATTAGGTGGCTTGAAAGCAACATTGCCTCTAAAAAGCTGTGTCTTGAGCCTCCCGATTTGCTTTCCCTCTTTACATGTGTGTGGACCAAATGGGTTTGATGGAGAGAGATACCTGTTCCTTCTGTTTATAACATTAATATTTATACAATATTCGATGCTGCAATTTTATACTTCTTGATTATATATTATGTACTTGCTTTCATTTTTCAAGTTTGAGCTTTTGTTGAACATATATAGATAGATAGATAGATAGATAGATAGATAGATGAACGTATGCAATTTCCTAAAATGCAAATTTGAGTAATTGTACAAAAATTTATTGTAATCATTGTCATTTTATATTGGTATCTATATAATATTTCTCGTACATAAATTTGAAGTCCTAGAATTTAGTTATTATTAAAAAAGAAAGAAATATGTTATTACTTTTAACTTGAAATTTTCAGTTTCCAAATTCAAGAGTTCAAATCATGTACTATTAATTTAATATAGAATGAAAGAATTTAGGAAAGATTCAAGGAAATTAAATAAAAAGACAGAATAAACTAATTATGTAAACGTGTTTCTTGTTTGTGAGAAACAATTGTCAAGTGAATAAGGGCTAATAGCATACGTGTCATGTTTCAATTGGCCAGTATTTAATCGAAATCCTGTAGTGGGACTTGAGTGGATTTAAGCTAAGATGTGAATGAATAAAGAACTAAAGAAGAGAAGGAGAAAGGAAAAGGATTTTATGATCTCAGTTTCAGACATTCCTGTTGGCCCCATTTTCACGTCATGAAACTTCATATTCTCAAGGTCAAGTGATGAAAATTGAGATGATGGGTTGATTACAAAAACACAAAGCAATCTTAGGGATGAATATCTCTTTTTCTTTTTCTAAAAATATCTAGTCTCAATCTTGTATGTATTCCTTTCTTTTTTGAAAAAAGAAAAGAACAAGATTATTTGTGTTTTTAATCAACCCATCATCTCAATTCTCTTCACATGACTTTCAGAATGTCCTACTGGTTCAGAATTTTAATGGGTATCTTTTATAATAATTAGATTAAAATGTACAATAAATTAAATCTTAAAATAAAAATATCATTTTCTTATACGAAAACAAAGAAGAAGAATTAATGTGGTATACCAAAGTTGAATATCGGCTATGAGTCTAGTACTAGGTGTTCAATTCACATCCTATTGAATGATATAAGTAAGGAAAAATCTAATTTATTGATTATCCGAGAATTCAAACTCTTTTTTTTAATGAGAAAGAAAGTGATCATTTACCCTAGGATACTATAAGGTATTTAAGTTTTATATACATAATAATAACTGCATAAAAGTTAAATGTATTGATATTTTAATGATTCTAAATTATTTAAACATTTATTTAAAAAAATAGAATCCAATAAGACACAGCACGAATTTTATAGACTTATTGATTGAATCGGACTGATTTTTCAAAAAATTCGTTACGGCACAAATATGACAACCCCGAATTGGGCCAATCTCTGGTGCCAACTTTTTTAGATTATAAAATTTCAATTTTATACTACAAAATAGATTGAAAAAGGATTCATCATATACCTACATTACATACGTACATTTATATACGTATGTTTACACATTACAAATGTGTATGGGGCCAAGATGTGAAACTGATGGATTCATTGGATTTTCCACTTGTTAAGACACTTAACTGTAATAATGACTTACAACTCTTCGAACTCCTTAAAAGCATGGTGGGTTTTATCATTGTTGTCTGGAACTGAAGGCTCTTTGGACCACATTTAGGCATCTTTTCAGCTGTTGCATTAAATATGTGGGGCATACTGAAATTATGTGATATCCTTGGTCGCTTTTTCTTCTTTAGCCAATTTTCTCTTTGAATTTAATGATATGTACATATATATATATCTATTTCGGTATAGTTGTGAATTGATGACCGAATCTAAGGCCAGGATTTTAGTTCTACTTTCTTGGACCATCCCAAAATTTATTCAAATTTCTTAATCCAACCTCTTAATGTAATTATTTTCAAAAACAAGGAGAGAACAAAATTTTGCTAATTTTCAACAATTAATAATAATGGATCGTTTAATTTCTTTGTCATTGGTAAAAGACACTTGTATTTGGTTTCCATGCATGTCATGATTAAAATGAGGAAGAAAATTAAATCACCAACAAAACTATCTACATTTAACATCGAACCATGAATAAATTATTAGAAAATGAGTTCGAAAGAGAGATGGTTTTACATTTAATAGTTTTTTTTTTTTAAAATGTGACTGAAGTTTCATATCTTTATAAAACTTGTTTTTTTATGTGAATATTGTTTTAAAGATTAAAATTCCTTGAAATAATAAAAAAGGTTTCAGTTTCAATTCGTACTCAATATACAATAACCACAAAAGATTTAATTAATATGCATCTATGTAATATGTTATTGGATTAAGATTTCAATTTATCTACGGGTCATCCAATTCAATAAGAAACGAAAATTTTTATACTGAAAATTTTTTATTTAAAATAAAAAGTCAAATTCTATATGAAAAAAATTCATTTAAGACTAAAATAAGAAAAAGGTTAATTTTTAAAACACATAAAAAAATATAGATAAGCGTGATAACGTTGTAGAGAAAAAGAGAGAAAGAATTGCAAGAGAGATAGTAAAGTATCATCTTTTCAATTTTTGATTGTAAAGCCCACTGATAACTTAATCAAATTACTTAAGAGTAATAGGGCTATAAAATATAAATGAGTTTACTGGTTAAGAACTGAAAATAGTTCACAACTAAGGTATAAGGTCAAATTAATTGTGAAAAGATTCGATTGAAAGGAAAATTACTTAATTATTTTTTTAGGGGGAGCAATTTTATGGAAGTCAGCTACAAAAACTGAGTAACATAAGTCATTAAAACTTGCAAAGAAATGTTTTGAATAATAAAGTTTTTAAACAGTTAGGTTTAAAGCAAAAAAAACAATGCAGTCTATTACGATGGCTAAAGTGTCATTTATTTGTCACCTTTCATTCAATATCCAAGTATATTGATGTTAGGTATTATTACATTAATGATAAACTTGAGAAAAAACTACTACAATTTGAGAAAATTTATGCAATATGATGACTAAGTCTTTGTCCAAAGAGAAGCTTGAAGCATGTAAGTAAAAGATGCGTTTGACGTTAACCCCCACATGAGGTGGGAGGGAGAGATTTATTGGATTAAGATTTCACCTCGTGTGGGTCTTCCAATCCAATAAATAATCAAAATTCTTATATTAAGAGATTTTCTATTTAAAACAAAGAAAAATTAAATTCTACTTGAAACATGATTTCATGTAAGATTAGGAGAAGAAAAGGGCCATATAAAAGATAGCTTTCTTTAATTTTTAAAATTTAGAGAAGAGGAAAGTAGAGAAAAAAAGAGGAGTTGTAGGAGAAATAATTAAATGAATATCTTATCTTTAATTTTTATTTGTTAAGCCAATTTAGTAAAATTCTTTATTTTTTTTGTTGTGAAATGTGAAAAATATTATTCTTGTTACTTGTGAGTCGACAATGATATTTAAAGATATTTAATTATAATCTCATTATATAACGCAGTAGAAATTATTCAACAAAAGTCTCATAATTGTTTTTGAATTTTTTACGTAGAAATTAGGGTATCTTTTTTCTTGTGATTTTTTTTTAATATTTTATTGTGGTACATAATTTTATTTTAATTGCACAAAAAAAAATATTTATTTTGCATCACGTATTAATTAGTAGTGTTTTCCAGCATATATTTTTTTAAAAATTATCTTTATATATGCAAATAAATACTCTCGTATGACATTCAATTAATTGAAAACTAGAACAGTAAATGTAAGTAGGGAGGTTTCTTTAATTTCTTTCATTACAAAATTTATGTTGACCAATGGGTTTGGTAGTGTACACATAATCTAATAAAGAAAGAGAGGGAAATGAGATACATATAACTATTATATCAAATTTATATGTTAATATGAGTTCAGCATTAATTCATTTAAAAAAGTTTTAGTTAGATAGAATCTTTGGTATCTGAATTTGGCAGTTGCAAGTTAACGACGTTCACATGGATAATGTTCCCTCCACTAAATTCATTGACTGAAAAATTGGTCCACATCTTTGATATTTGATGTTGACACATGCTTGATAGTAGACCAAATTGAATCATCAATCATTTCATGATTCATTCTACATTACACTTAATTATATTATAGAAATCTTCATTTTTCTCATTTCCTCAAAACCGTTAAATTTAATGGAGAGTTTAATCTAAATTCCTATAGTTTTACCTTCATCTCTTAAATATTTGTGCAAAACTTTATCGTCAGTTTAATCAATGTGCTTATAAATTGAAGTGAAAATTTATTAATATTAATTCAATCTCTCTTTAACTCTAATAGGAGTTCATTCGAAATTTTAATTTTGTTCGTACCATTTTAATTAATTTTATTATTTGATCAAACTATGTATATCCACCCATAAATTAAGCAAGTATGCATACATCTAATTAACCATTAATTATAATAGGGTAAAAGAATATCCTAGAACTCGAGGAGGACTTTTGTGTAACTAATGAATATTGTGTTTTATCTTTAAGAAAATAATTTAAATGAATGATAAATTGTACCATATATATTGAGATGTTTATTTATTTACATCCTAAATTTTATTTTATTTTATGCATAAATAAATTTTGAAATAATTTCTTTTATAAAATTAATATTAAAGAGAATTGATTCAAACTTTTTTCTTTTTTTTTTATGATGAATCTTTTAAATTTATGAAAAATAAAAAATTTAAACTTGATATTGAGTCAAATTTATGACACAATAAGATATTTAAAATTTTTGAAAAGAACAATACATTCTAGATTATAGTTTACTGATTATCACCCGAATAAGGCAAAACAAATAAAAGAAAAGAAAATACTATGTTTCTTAGTATTGTTCATGAGTGAGAAAATTATATTTTACACAATATAACAAAGGCGGTCCCAAACAAAAAATTGACCTCGACAAGGGAATCTTTTCCTCGAATACATAAAGATTATTATTAGTTGTTCACTTATCATGTATGTATGTACCATCTTTCTTCATTTATCAAGCAATATTGACATATTTCATTCATTTCTTGGACAGAATTCCTATCCAATTTAGCATTAATTTGCTCAAGATTAATATTAATTATGACTTAGACGTTTCATTCTTCTTGTTATTATTAGAATTGTTGTTGTTGTTGTCGTTCTATGATACTTGGTTAGATGACCCCACAAATTTAGATACAAGTGGGGCAAAGTACTTGCATTAATAATTAACCAATGTTAGCTATTTATTTATTTATTTATTTATTATTTATTTTTATTTTTATTTTATTTTTTCAAATGGTCCTAGAAAGAAGTACTTTTATATATCTATCTATTATCATATGGCTTGTGAAAAACATGTACTATCCTATGTTTATCGGTTTCATCTTCTTTTGTTGATACACTTCTTCATCCACACATAAACTTAATTGACCATTTCTTCTAATATGTAAAGAAATTGTAGTAGGACCCCTGATTTGCACTAGTTGATGCATGGAAAATTAAGCATTCCAGCACACCTACAAGATAAGGTACCTTTCATTCATATGGTTTCCCTACCATTTATTTGGAGTATTATTACACGTACAAAATTTTAATAATTTCAAATGTAAAATTTATAAGAAACAACAAAAAGAGTTGATGTATGAAATATATTAAAAATATTCTATGTTATTCTAAATTTTAACCATTAAATTATATCAATTTGTAAAAAAGAATTATGTCTTAATTTAAGGTAAAAAAAAAAAGGTTAAAATGAAAAATTCTCACTCTTACTAGTTACCACCATACACAACTGTCAACTTTAATGAACTAGTTTTAGAAATCCTTAGTAATTTTCCACCTCATAATAGCAATATTTATGTATGAGAACTCATTTCTAGATATTTCTATAATTATTTTTTTGGAATACAGTTGGATATCAATTGTAGCCAATTTTGAAGCCTTGCAAAATCTTCCCACTTTAATAATTTCTAATTGAAAATAGTACTACTTCAAATGCAAATCATGCGAAACTATTACATGGGGTCCTTAAAATTGATGTATGAATTTTAGTGGAGCAATTCCATCATTATTAACTTTTCATAGGCATTGTAAGAAATATAAGATACACCAAATTAAGACTTTTGATTAGACACTTTAACCAATACATGAATCATAAATATTTTTTTCTTTAATTTGTTCCTTTCTTGATTTGATAACCCCACAAAGAATTCTTTTTCTTGTGCCCTTGTAAAAGTAAGGCATTAGTTAACTTAAGAAATATTTCTTTTTCAAGGAAAAGAAATCTATGTGGTGATGAAACTATTTTTGGCAATTAAGATTACAACTAAAAAAATCAGCAGACTCTGATGAAAGGATTTATTATTTAAAGCAATATTACAACTGTAAAGCCCTAATTATTGGCTTCGATTGAATTTGCTTTAGATTTTATAGCCAAAATGGTGAATGATCAATTAAGATTTAATATCTAATTAGGGTATTGAGTGCTACTTAACATTGATATACAACAAGGAAAATTTTGGATCATATTAATATGTCCATTTTTTAGTACACTAAATTTATTTGCCAGAATCATTTTTGGTGCTGGTATATTCAACTTGCAAAAGTTTTTAAAGTGACATAAAATAGTTAAAATTTAAAATCACCCACATAGAATTGAGAAAGAGCTATAATTTTTTTTTTCCTTTTTTGATGGGCTTTAATTAATATCTAGAATTCAATATCATTCTTATTTTAAGAACAGTTGTAAATATAAGAACTACTATGTATATACATTTTAGCATAAATTTAATTATACAAATTGACATAACCATATTATATTATTGTCCCATACTATATATTTTTATGAGAATAAACAAAAAATAAATTAAAACAATGCCAAAAGATACAAACTTTTATACAAAATTCTTGTATACAAAATGAAATGGCATGATAGTATCGATTATTTCATGATCCACATTATTTATTAATAACAATTGCATTGATTTTGTGATGGTATTGACCATAATAATATGCCACGTTAATTTGTATACAAGAATTTGTAACAAAACAAAACATTTGTATTTCTAGCATTACGCAATAAATTATAGGAAATATGTGATGACAATATTATTATATTATATTAACTTGTATATGAGGTTTTGTACAAGAGTTTGTATTCTTATAACTAATGTAAACATATTGTTTAATTAAAAAATGAGAAAAAAATATTGTTATTTACATGAATAAAAAGCTCTTTTCACACGAAAATAAAATTTGGTACGTTAATATTTCTTTTTCCTATACAATTGGGCTGGGTGTGGAACTGTGATGAAAGAATGGATGCTCAATTTTTCTCAACCATGGTTACTAAGAATACTCTCAACTTTGCTGATTGCAGATTTAGTTTGCTGTTCAGGCCGGGTCAAAGCTAGGCCTGGACACAGCGGGCCGAGCGGGTGCCGGCTCTGAACTGGCCGTTTTGGATATAATAACATTGGAATCCCTAATGCTTTATACTTTCACAAATAAAAATATAGTTAATATTTATTTTGTTAATTTAATAAAAGTGTAAGATACCTTTAACTGAATAAAAATTTATTTTTTAATTTTTTGGTTGAATATAAAATTTTTGAATAATTTTATTAAATCTCCTTTTAAAATACTTTTATCTCATTAGTGTATATACATTTTTACTCATAAAAGTTAATCACTTTTTTAAACCTAATTTTAAACAAAAACAAAATAATTATAAATATGTCCGTCTGCAATGCGTAAATTTTAACATTATTATATTTTAAATGCATAAATGATTTATTATTTTATTTTATCTTAATTTATTAATATTATCTTATAAATTAAAAATATTTATTTATTTATTATATAACATCATAATATATGAAAAATTATAATTATATAGCTTTTCATTTTTATATATAAGTAAAAATTACTTCATTTATATTTTTTAAAATAGTTTATTAATATTTAAATTTTATAGAATTACAAATATAAACATATTGGTCTTCAAAATTTTATTATAAAATAAAATTTTAGATAATTATATTTATATTTTAAAAAAAAATAAAGATATCATTCAATTAAAATATTCGTCTATATTTAAATTTCAATAAAAAATGTTAATTATAGATAAAGCATATTTCAGTTATTAAATACAGGGCTTTGTATAAGTAAATACGAAAACGTGTCTTTTTCTGTAGAAAGTTAAAAATAAAGGGATCCATATGTTATTAGGCTGGCAGCAGTCCGTATATGGGCTAAGCAGGATCCTGTTAACGGGCCAACCGATCTACAATTACAATAAGCCCCCATCAATAAGTCGCACTCTTTGAGGCCACTGGAATGTACGTGCCAGCAGTGAATCAATCACGATTTTACAGAGCAAGACTGTTAGGTGAGCAAAATCAGAAGTTTGCGAATCGAGCAAGGAAATTACGAGCACTTCGGACATCTCAAAATCAACGAATAAAGCGCAACGAAAACTGTGAATTTTTCAGGTAATTTATTTTATTTCAATGCTTTATGTTGTTATTTGATTAAGAATTAGGAAATCTAGTTGTTGTAAATTGAAAAATTTTCGGAATTCCTTACAAATTCGGCTGAATTTTTTTAATAAATTTATTTAAATTTTATTCACTGATTTGCTTGCGTGGTTGTTTGTGTTCATGCAATTTATTTAGATGTTTTGGGGAAATGAAGGAGAAGAATACTTACTCTGTGCTTAAGCGCATTTTAGTGAATTGTGCGGCGCTGGTTGGTTGTTGACCTTGAATTTCGTGCTTTGTCTTGTTCATGTCATTGAATGAGTTTGTGAAATTTGTTGTCTATTGTGATTAAAATTTGTTGTTGCAGGCGAAAGAATACGGAATTTGTGTTGCGGCAAAAGTAACGGAAGTTTAACGTGATATATGTTTGAAATAATTTCTTACATTGAAGAATTGCATGCAAAATACGGTATCATATTGCAGTAATATGTGATATGTTATGTTTCAGTATGTTAGGAAAGCATAATTCTTGCCCATTTGTTTCTTCTTGGGAGTTCTTGATGTTAGCATTATACTTTTCTTGTGTTTGATAGCTCCAAGGATAGGTCTAAGCGTCTACCTCACTAGTAAGTTCTGTCTACATTTGGTGGATTACTTGAAATACACTGAGTACCTTTTTGAGGCTTCAACAAAAAAGAATGTTCTTTTTTTCCATTTTTCACGTTTAGAAATCACAAGGAACGTTATTTCTTATGATTAAGAATGCTCTTACGTATGCTCCTTTCTTTTCTGGCAGATTTTGCTTTGTTGTGTCCTAGAAACATAATAGCTTGGCCAATAATTGTCTGCTTTGGTGTTTTCCGTATTCTACCAGTTTGGGTTCTCAAGGTTGAAAGGCAAAGAAATTAGTGGCATGTTTGGAAACCTCTTGCTTTGCAATAAGCATATATAATATAATTTTGTTTTACCTTGCCTGCTATACTCCATCATTTGTAGGTTGAAAGGCAGATAGCTTAAAAGTCATGTCTGGAAAAGCATCAAGTTCACAGTCTAGCATTGGCTTGGGTGCTTCTGGTGCTCTTTCACACGTTTATATACAATATCCGCCTCTGTGCTGCAGAATTCCTGACTCAAGTGGTTTAAATTATGATGACGGAAATAAGTTACTAATCTCATCGATATCTAACCAGGTAACAAGTATCAGTTTGGAATTGAACATGCATGGTAGTTCATTTAATTGAGTTAACTTTTTTAATTGACTATTTTGTAAGCATTCATTTCACAGTTCCTGGTTGATTAGATTGTCCCGTTATCTTTGCTGAACAGATCTTTACATGGAAAATTGTTCCCTTCAATCCTCTTCTCACTCCTACCTCTGACTCAATGCCTGAAGGACCAATTTTAAGCATTCGATTTTCACTAGATACCAAGCTCATAGCAGTACAGCGATCCAATACTGAGATACAGTTTTGGAATAGGGAAACACAGGAAGCTTTTAGCCATAGGTGCAGGTCAGATTCGGAGAATATATTGGGATTTTTTTGGACAGACACTCCTCTTTGTGATATTGTCATTGTAAAGAACAGGTAAGGGGAAGTTTCCTGTTTGTTGTTTGGAGTTGTAAAGAATGGTTTGTCTTTTGTTGAAATGATTCTATATAGATCTGTTCAAAAACAAAACTGAATGCCAACTAAGATATGGTGTGTTGAAAGAACGAATGTCACATTTATGTAAATGTTAACCCTTGTAAGTTGATGTTTACAAACCATTTCCACGATATTTATATTTATAAGCATACTTTGTTGTCTCAATAATGGGATGATTACCTATCTTTTGATTTTACCATTGCATTGAATTAATGTCATGATCATCCAATGTATATTGATTTTTACCTAGTCTGAAACTCACCTTGTATGATGGATGGACAATTTAAAAAATGATCAATAAAACTTTCATGTCATTTCTCTAAATTTGATTTCAATCACAGTGGGCTGGAATTGTTTGCTTATGATTCAGTCTCGAAATCACTTGAGCTGGTTGAGAATAGGAAATTGAATGTGCGTTGGTATGTCTACACTCATGAAAGCCGTTTGGTTCTTCTTGCTTCTGGAATGCAGTGCAGGACTTTCACTGGATTTCAGGTATGGCTGTGAATCTGGTATTGGCTTAATTTTTTTTGAATCCTCTCTGGTTTAGATTATATCCTTGTTAAGCTATAAGCATCTTTGAATAACTGAAAATGAGACTGAAAATCATTCTTTGAATAACTATAAGCATCTTCTACATTTGTATATT
>JAWDEX010000005.1:10203775-10214926 GCA_035221805.1 Trichilia hirta | reverse complement strand
TTAGATTATATCCTTGTTAAGCTATAAGCTTCTTTGAATAACTGAAAATGAGACTGAAGATCATTCTTTGAATAACTATAAGCATCTTCTACATTTGTATATTTCTTTCATTGGTTTGATATGTTATTATCTCTCTTCCTTGCAGCTTTCATCTGCTGGGATAATTCGCTTGCCAAAGTTTGATATGGCAATGGCTAAACCTGAGGCTAACAGTAAACCTGTCCTGGCTGCTGAAGATGTCCATATTGTTACAGTGTGGGTCATTTATGCTTTGTCTATTTAATTAATCTCATTGTTCGATGAGAGAAAATCTGAAGTGTTCTTGATTTTCACAGCTATGGTAGGATATATTGCTTGCAAGTTGATAGAGTTGCAATGCTGCTGCACTCGTATAGATTTTACCGTGATGCTGTAGTGCAACAGGTACAGTTGCTTTAATTTCTCGTGTTTGACACTTTGCCACATTTCAAGTTGAATATGATAATTCTTTTTAGTGATGATGGCTTGTTTTCAGGTAATATGTATTTTAAGTTTTACAATATAAATTAACTTTAAAGTCTGCAATTTACAGTAGAAATATCCATTGAGATTATGGAAATTCGAATGTAAATTTGAAGACTCTGCTCTAGAAGAGTAAGAGAATAGTGCTGGTGGATAATTGAGACTTCTGTATAAAGTGAATCATGGCTCCCAGGCAATGAATGATGCTTATAATAACACCAATTTATGAAACTATCACATGGCATATTTGGTCATTTAGATTTCAAGAACTATGCTTGTAGCAAACTTAAATGTTGAATTACTGTGGAAATATTGGAAGTCTTCTTGTTACTTCCCTGTTTTCTTACTGTAAGCAAATTTGGAAGGCATTGAAAATTGTGTAATAGAAGTTAGATTTATGCATGCACATCAAGTTATGCATGCTTTTCTGTAGTGGAACTCAAGCCATTGCAGTAATTTATCACTATGTAGTAGTACCGGAACTGGAATTATTTTTCAAAATATTCGTTTTAATGTGCAGGGCTCTCTGCCCATTTATTCAAACAAGATTGCTGTGAGCGTAGTGGATAACGTGCTTCTTGTTCATCAAATAGATGCAAAAGTTGTTATACTGTATGACATATTTGCAGACTCTCGAGCTCCTATATCTGCCCCACTTCCTCTACTGTTGAGGGGTTTCTCTAGGTCTTATTCTTCTTCCTTTCTGTCTGCTGGCATAGATGGTGAAAATTCAGCGGTCAATAGTACTATGGATCATGAAGCGAGCATTTATGGAGATAACTGGACTTTTCTTGTTCCTGACCTCATTTGTGATGTTTCTAATAAAATTTTGTGGAAGATCCATATAGATTTGGAGGCAAGGAGTGTCTGTTACCTAACAGATCTTTTTTTTTTTGACCATTCATTAATCATTCAGATAACTGTCACTTTGTTTTTCGCGCAGGCAATTTCTGCCAGTAGCTCAGAAGTGCCATCAGTATTAGAATTCTTGCAACGACGAAAGCTGGAGGCCAATAAGGTTTAAATTTATGTATCTATGGTTGCTAGTGCTATTGATGTGGCCATTTGATTATTAGCTGATGTTAATCATATATCATTTCTGCTGTTTCAGGCGAAACAATTGTCATTGGGCATAACACGAACTGTTATTCTAGAACGCAGGCCTGTGTCTATGGTTGCTAGGGTTATTGATGTATTGATTTCCTCTTACTCACTCTCACTCAAAACAGGCACTTATCTTAAGGGAACGAAGACAGAGACAACTTCTGGTGTGCCAAATACTGGTATCACTGGATCTGGCACTAATGTATCCACCAGTAGAATTGATGGAAAATCTGTCAGACATGAATCTTCTGCCAGAGTTGACAATGAATATCCAAATAGATCTTCGACATTTTCAGCTTCAGACTCAGAGGAGATTGCCAGCTCTGAACCCCTGAAAACTGACTCTAGCAATCTTCAACTTGGTGGTGGTAACATGGATAGAGCTAATCTAGCAGGCGCCCAAAGTTGTGGCACTGAATGCCAGCCATCATCTAATATTTCTGAGCAGCAGGATTGCCAACTTACTTCACCAGCAATTTCACCTGATGAGATATATCGATTTGTGTTTGCTTCAGTAGAGGAAGAGATGGTTGGCGACCCTTCTTACCTAGTTGCTATCATCGTTGAGTTCTTTCGCAGGTACATTAATTGTTTCTGGCCTCTGAAAATATAACTATTCCAAGCATTATTGAAGATGTGGTTCAGACATGATCAGCAACCACTTTCCACCATATTTAAGCTAGCTCTGCATTGATGCTTGATCAAATTTTGAAATTTTTTGTCAATTAAGTTATTTCTGTTTTTTTTTCTTAGTGGTAATGGATTTAAGGTGCCTAACATTTTTATGTAAGGAGTTTAGTGTTTTATTTGAATAAGCTGTCGGGCTCTATAATCATCTTGGTGACATACCTTGCAACCCAAAAAATGAACCACGTTATGCAAAATCCTTGAGATTCCACTGATACTGTAGAAAAATATGAAGTGAGGGATAACTTCCTCAGGCCAAGGGAGGGATAATAACTAACAAGTAACAAGAGTACATTAAAATGTCCCTGGAATTATTCTTGTCGTTGGGATGCAATGAAGTTTTATCCGTGTTTTTTGTACAGTGCAAATATGGAGAAGATCAAAGTGCATCCAAATCTCTATGTGTTGACCATACAGTTGCTGGTACGCAACGAGCGATATGCAGAGTTAGGGTTGTTTGTTATGAACAAGGTTCATTAAGTCTCTAATCTTTTCAATATATTTTGCTGCCAAATATTAAAATGCTTTCTATGCTACGCTTATTTTTGAGTTGTTTCTAGGTTTAAGAGGAATTGTTTTTTCGACAGATTCTTGAACCTTCAAAGGAAGTTGCATTGCAGCTCCTAGAGTCAGGTCGGCAGAGTGTCCAGACTCGGAAACTGGGTCTGGATATGTTAAGGCAGCTCTCTCTACATCATGATTATGTGTTAATGCTAGCACAAGATGGACATTATAATGAAGCTTTACGATATGCTCGGAAACACAAGGTAATTCTTACTGAGCAAATCCGAGAAATAATTACTTCATAATTTAGATATTTTGATCATCACAATCCCAATGACCCCACTACATAAGGACCCTTTTGACATTAGACAAAATCCTCAGTTTAATGCCTCTATTTTTTGCTTGAAACTTTCATGTTTTGAATAAGAGAAGTTATTGCAGTCTTCCAACAAAATGTGATCTCAGTTATGTTTCTCAACTGTTGGTCTGGTTTGAATAAAATTCAACACTTCTAACAGACGAGTAATTTTTCAGGTCACTACTGTCCGACCATCGCTTTTTCTTGAAGCAGCATTCTCATCCAACGACTCACAACATCTGGCTGCAGTTCTGAGATTTTTCTCTGATTTTATTCCGGACTTTCAAAACACTTCAGATTTCAATGCATATTACTGCATTTTGAATGAGATGAACACTTCGATTGCTGTTTGAGTTTCAAAGAAGAAATTTACTTCAATAGCATAGGAAGTCTGACTTATTTCTGGGCTACAATTATAGAGAGAATTGTGCTGCAAGTATTTTAGCCAGCTCTCTTACTCTTCCATCTTTTTCTTCAAATAGTTGCTTAGTAGTCTTTTACATCTACTAGTGGTAGGGGACATGATATGATCAAAATAAGAATAAATCATTTCGGGTTTTCAGTCAAGAGTTCTCAGTTTTTTTCTCAAGTTCTTTTTCATTCTGGAGGTTTACATTTGCTTCTTTTCATCTTGCTTTTCAATATTTATGTATATATAATTCTCCTACCCTTTAGAAATTCTTTCATAATTTCTATTTGGCATTCTTGTTCCTCCAAAAGGTTTTGGCATATGCTTCTGCCTTCTTGATTAAATGTTCGATGATTACTTGAGTAGGAATAAGATTTTTCTAAAGAAGAAGGTTCTGAGAATTTTTTGATGCATCCTATGTTTATACGGGATAAAAACCGACACATGATATCATATAAATTTGTATATACTACCTTATATTATAAATTATTTTTTATATAAATTATTGTATATAATAATTTCAATAAAAAATTTGTATTTGGTAATATAATGAAAACATATTTCAAAAATACAAAAAGAATGTTCTTCTTTTTGCTTGTATAAAGGAAATCATTCAGCCAATTGTTTTCTTAGAAAATATGTTAAAACCTAAGGTAAAAAAATTAGTACTTTTTTATCGAAACAAAATTAATTAATTCTTTGGGCAGAATTGATTAAATTCTTCAAGATTTACCAATACGTAAGAGTTTATATAGGTAATAGAAACAACTTTCAAATCTTTCCATTTGCACCAACAAATCATGTTTTGAGGCTCATGAAATGAAAATAGCCTGAGTAGAATCCTGAAAGTCCGTATGACCAATATAACTTCTAATAGAATAGTTTACAGCCTACAATATGAAATCATTGCTACAACGTAATCAACCAGAGATGGTCCAAGATGGTTATTATCATCACTGAGGAAAACTAAACTAACCATCCAAGCTCGCGCAAATTGAAAATACTCTGCGGATGTATTATTTATCTAGAATAGTCAACGCTCGGACTCCTGCTCCCGAAGCCATACGGGGATCTTGAATACCATCGCCCGCTGTAACTTCTGCATCTAGGGGAAATTGACCTGGCTTTTGTAAACAACACGTATCAGAAACAGGGATTCTGTCTCCGTCTTTGATTGCAGATGAAACGAAATATAGAGCAATAATATGTTAAAACAGCATCAATTGGGGGCAGAAGTATACTTTGAGTACCATCTTCACGTGGGTGAAGGGGAATAATAATCTGGACTACGAGAACACCTTTGCACGTAGCAGGGTGATTGAGAATAATTAAGCGGCGACCATCTGCAATGACATGATTGACCACAGACAGCAATACAGTCAAACATCAAAATCACCACAACATGGCATCAACAACCACAATAAGCAGTTTTAGGGCAAGAAAAAGCTTCCAATTTATAACTGTTTAATCAACTTGAGTCAAGATATAACATAGGTTTTTCACTCTTCACAAGCTAAAGAATAAACTAGGCACTATGAATTGAAATGTGATAGCAGACAAGTTTCTTGCTTCAAAGCATCAGCATGGTTAATACAATTAACATTCTGTAGCATCCAATCCATTTTGAAATTCTTGGAAGTATGTCCTTGTTTTTGTGGACATCTTGTCCCTTTGCAAAAATTTTTATTAATTTAAAGAGTGAGGAAAAAATAATTGAGTCCAACTCACAGTTGATGAAGCCAAAGAACAAATAATTACCTATAATGTTCTCTTGCCCTCATTTCTGAAGGCTTCTTCCTGTTTTCCTCAGCAAATACAACAGTCAGTTCACTGCCTGACAGTACATAACCCTCCATATGATATTCGGCATCTGCAGCATCAGTAGGGCATATATACTGAACAAATCCAAAACCGCGCGCCTCCCTGCAGCATAAATACTTTTTCAGGTATCACAAAATACATAAAAATAATAATACACATCCTGTAAAGCAAATATAATTGATGGGGGGCAAAAAATCAGGAACATGATCCTTGCTCCAATTATGAAGGGTAGAGAAGATTATGAGAAGCTGAAGACCATGTTTCATATAATTCAAGTAAAAGCAATCATGTGGCTGCTAATCTTTTGGGAGCTAAAAATTGACTGAGTTGATTTTCTTCAAGACTTGAACTTCTTCACAATGTACTCAAACTCAACTTCCTTCCCGTCTTGATTGACATTAAGATCATCTTGAACAGTACTCATTACTTGAAGGTGTCTTCAACAGTCTCTTAATACTTCACCGTTCTCTTCAACCCAGTTCTCTTATTTACTTCATCGGTGTCTTCAACACTTTCAATTAACACAATGAAATTCCCATAAACCAATTATAGTTGATAAAGAAACAACCCCACACTAGACACTCATGTGTGACAGGAGGAAGACAGAAAAGTCCACATTATTATTCAATTGACTCACTTATTAATAGAGAGAAAAATATTTAATGCAAAACAGAAGATATAATTACTCAGTGTAATAATCTCGAGGCAAGTAGATGTCCTTCAAACAACCAAACTGCCCAAATGGTCCACGTAGATCTTCCAGCCTGCAAATAATATACACTATTATAAGTTTCAGCAGTAAAAGCTACCAAAATTAAGGATAAAATGGAATATCAATTTCAAATTTATCATGCATCATTAATACTTGGTTGATTACCAGCAAAAAGCCAAGTCTACAATCGGGTCTTATACACAAAATCACAAGTATAACAGGAACATCTCCTACAGCCCAAACAATAATCTTACCAACTAGCATGGACATGAGAATTATCAGACATAATAAATAGGCTACATCCATGTAAAGCACAGTAACAGGAGAAGCATCAAATATTCTTATACTCTTTGAAATTCTACATCTTAGAGAGGCAACAATATGTGTTTTGAATCAATATGGGCAAAATCAACGTGCCAAGAAAGCCAAATACCATGAAGAGCAAGGGTAGAAACCTGCAATCGTGGTCAAGGTTGCGCACCAGAAGACTAGTTGGAAGATCTCTACCACGACCTCCATAGCGACCCCTGGGGCTGGGGCTATGATATCTCCTGCCATAATTCCTTGGTGGCGAAGGACTGTAACTGTAGCTTCATCCCCTCATATTCACCCACTGTTATAACCTGTGAAAAGAAAAAGGCCATTCAAAAATCCTAATAAGCATCAATCCTCCTCATATGTGCGTGTGTTCAGGCATCTGCGGACAAGGCTGGCAAAACAATTCAGACAGCAAGGCAATTTGATATGATGATTATTCGTAAATTCCCATTGCTTACAAAAGATCATAATAAACATTCATTAAGTTCGACGTAGCAATCCCACGCCATCAATAACAAAGATGGTCGAAAGAAGACACGGTTAAATAAATTTTATTTTTCTTTATTCAACACTCTTTTAAGATTAGACTACCTCAATATTAACAATGGGACAACCTTGCATTTTATTTCCAATATTGGAGAAAGATTCTGTAGTAATCTTTCAATCTTTCTTCAATATTGGAAATCAAATGCAAGGTGTAAAAATAACAACCCACCATGCATAGTAATAGAAGAAAAATGATCATAAAAACATGTTATATCAAAAGAAACAAGAACTAAACGAAGCTATTACATGTAATCAGCGTGATCAACAGATAACTTGATCAAACGAAATAAGAATCAATAAAACTAAAATATATAGCAATAAAAATAATTTTCAACTAAAATTATTGAGTACAAACTTCTAGTTTCCTTCATCAACCTCGAAATCATTTCGAATAATATACAGCATCAACCAAACTGACCATTCTATACTTACAAATGCTAAATGTCTCTCTGTATATTTCAATTTCCCACCGTTAAATCACAAAATTTTAATCTCAAAAATCAAATAATGAAAAAATAAACAGTCATCATAGCCAAAAATATAGAAATATATAAAGTTTGTAATCGAGAACTCAGATCTCGGAATATCGAAAAGCAGAATTTGGTATGAATTATTTTCTATTTTGTTTTCTCTGATTTTCTTGGTTATATTCGATAAGCCTCTCTTTATAATCTTTTTCACGTGGTGGTTTTAAATCTTAATTGATTTAACGGCCAGGATTTTTTTTGGAAACCCACGCAACTTCGCTGTCCAGAGGCGCAGGAACCAGCGGCTCGCGTCGTTACTTCTCTTTAAGGCCAAGGCCATTAAAAGCAATTTTATCATAAAGGTCCCTCCATTTCTACGTTTTGTTAAATTAGTATTAAGTTTGACACGTTTTACCAATTAAGATTTAAGTCCTGAATCTAACCGAAATGACCAAGTTACCCTCTCAAGGTCCATTGTTGGTTTTATCATTGTTGACATTAGATTATTAAAATCTGAAAAAAAAAAAATTATACGATAGTGTTCGATATTTAGTTGAAAATCAAAGTTACATATCAAATATTATTGTAAGTATTGAAAAACTTTTTTGAGCCCGTCTTTCTCGTTCCCTGAAATCTCACAAAGGGTGACCTAAAATTATCGGCCCAATCCCATGTTCGTTGCTTCAAAATTTTGAGGCGATCCCATCTTTGTCTAGTAAAAATAGGAGACTCAGATTAGTAATTATTACACCTTTTTCAAGGTCTGACAGAACGTCCCATCACATTTAAGACTGAAAACTCTGCACCTTACGTATCGCAAGTATTTATTGCGCCACCCTATTTCAACAGAAGATGATGGCGAAATCACTTATCGACTGCTCAAATTAGTTGCATTCTATCCAATTGAGCCCTCTTTCTTGGATGCTTATACGTGCTAGGGTCACTGTAAGTACCGATTTCGCTGCATTAAAGAGGATTTTTTGGATTCTACTCCATTCTTGGGTCTTTCTAGTGAACAAGAGCATAGAAAAAATGAGAGAAGCCTCAACCTCCAACCTTTGATACATTATCGAGTTAGCAGTTCGAATCGATGAACTTCATAAACTCTCTCTCTCTCTCCGTTTTTTAACACACTCTTTACTTTTTGGCTAGTTACTGACTTAAGCGTCGGAGTTTATACACCGAAAAGCCAGCATTACTCTTAACTTTTATATTTAGATTTCAGGTACAGTATACGGGACTCCGATCAGAGGCAAGCCTACACCTCTTTTGATCATCTAGTCAGTGGCAATGACAAAATCTGTGTGATGTATTGAATTTTTTGCCATAGAAAAATTTGGGCATCAATAGTTGGTGCCATCTGTGAGAAACAAATAAAAAATCGTCAGTAAGAGCTACCAACATATTCTGTGTATGCATGACTAGACACAATTGCAGTCGATTCTCCAAAAAACTACAGGCAAAAAAGGACGAGGACCCTGTCTGCTCTAGAAATAAGGGAAATACCATAGATTTCTCTGACAAGAATGAACTACAAGATCATGTTATTGCACTGCCTGTAAGTAGGGCAATTGCAAGAGCCAAAGAGCATGAATCATTACAATTAAGAATAGAGTTGGAAGAGTATAGGAGTAGACAGACAGAAGAGGATAGGAAGAGGCAAGCATTAGAATAAAGGAATAGACAGTTGAAAAAATAGACTTTAAGGAAGAGAAATTTGCTATGGGGAGCATTGTGGTGAGGGAATGTGTCAACCAATGCTGGGAGCCTCAGAGGCAATTATAAGACACTCACAATCTAGGGGTAACCCAAGGCCTCGAAGCCTTGTGGTCGATGCAAAGGCGCAAAATGCCCTCCTCAGCACTGCGCAAAAGAAAAGAGGAAAGATTAATGAGTCATATGATGACCCTAGAATGAATGACCGTATTGAGCAAAAAATATTTAACACTCCTTGCAATCCTAGAATAAGCACGTGGATTAGCGATGGGCCGAAGCTCACCACAGTGGATTTGAGATTACAATTCAATAAAATCAGGTCTAAAAACCACCATGCTCGCCCTATCATACCTCAAACAATGAACTCGTAAGCCCGAAAGCATGCATTAAAAAGGTATTAGAAGAAGCTAGGGCCGGTATGAAGACATACCTAGACCAAAGCCCAGATGAACACTCTAAAACTAAAAAATACAGTGATTCTCCTTTCATCAAAGATATATTAGAGATAACTATCCCTAAAAAGTTCAAGATTTTATCGACCTGAATAAAGTCTGCCCACAGGATAATTTTCTCTTACTATAGTGGTAGCATGTTGTCAATATTCCAAAAATAAATTACCTTATCTTCAACAAATTAACTGTAGTTAGCACAATTAAGGGTCGATCTCACAAAGAGTGTTATTAATTAAATATTCTGTTGTTAGTATACTAAAATAAAATAAATTAAAATAAAAAGTAAATGGAGGGTTTTAAATTGAGATAAATAATTAACTAACTAATACCATAAAAAATAGAAAAAAATAAAAATAAAAGCAAACTTTAGCTCTGGGTTTCTATCTTACCTTTCATGGTTAATGGCACCATTATTCCCTTTTTTTTTAAAATTATTAACTCTAGACAATAACAAGCTATGTTGCCCGAAATTTTCCTTAAGCAACTAATGAAACAAGCTCTACATTAGCATCTAGCCATTAAATAACCTAGAACAAACTCTCTAGATTTAATGTAATGGCAGTATTATGTGCTAGAAAATTAGTTTAATCAAAGCAATAATCTCACAAGCTCGAATTATTTAACTAAGGCCATGTTATCCATAGTGATAAAAAATGAAAACTTGTCCATAATCATATCACTATTTGCTACTTGGTGACTAGAAAAAGAACGATTACGTATCACATTTTCTAAATCTAGCAAGAGATAAATATTCAATTAACCTAACAAGCTTTATTTAAGTTAATCGGATAAGAATCATAGTCATATCAAATAGAATAACACAAATCAATTTCATTGAAAAGAGAAGGAATTTACTGTGTGTATATGATCGCATGCATACCATAGAACACAGCGAAAATAACAATTTTATTAGAGTATTCTAATTTTTGTAAATTAAACAAATTTAATTTATAATTACTAACCTTTAGTGATTCTATGTTGAAGTATAGTACCAATAATATGATACTTCTAAGAAATCAAATACCTTTGATTTCTTACTGATTGGCCAATTCAAGATAGAGAACGAAGAGAAAATTGAAAGAAAAGGAAACTGAATCAACTGTCATCAAGGGGAAAAGGAGGAAGCAGAAACGTTTTGCTTCCTTTTTAATTTTATATGGTAAATATCAATCAGGCCCTTTAATTATAAAATATCATTAAAGCCTTCTAATTATAAACTATCATTGAGGCTTTTCAATTTTTGAAAAATGCAAATTAACCCCGAATTCTATTTTAAATATTTGAATATTTATGGAATCCTATGATTTATTATAAATTATAATTAGGACAATTTCTCTAGTTCTCTTTTCATTAAATAATTTAATGTGTAAACTATTTATGACTTTTGATCAAATAATATCTCCAAGAGTTCTAGCTCTCTTACGAATGTTATTTACTCTCTCTTATAGCAAGAAAATCTCAGGTTTATGTTGTGACCTCTCAGGTTCACTATGATGTTAACTGTGAGCTGAAATCAATCTCATTGACCTTATTTTGAACTATTCGAATGCTCAACG
>JAWDEX010000005.1:10145051-10203675 GCA_035221805.1 Trichilia hirta | reverse complement strand
CTGTAGGTAGAGTCAGAAATATTCTGTCTGCATGGTGGATTGTCCCCTTCGATTGAAACCCTTGATAATATCAGAAATTTTGATCGTGTTCAAGAGGTTCCTCACGAAGGGCCCATGTGTGATTTGTTATGGTCTGACCCAGATGATAGATGCGGGTGGGGCATTTCACCTCGTGGTGCCGGATATACTTTTGGTCAGGTACTTCACTCCTAATTCCTGCCTTTTATTAAAAATGAGCTTTCTTTAAAGTTTTAATGGTTATCTCACTTATTCTTCAACATTTTATTTTAATTGTCGGAATATGACTTGCAGGATATATCTGAACAATTCCATCATACAAACAGCTTAAAGCTGATAGCTAGAGCTCATCAGCTTGTCATGGATGGATTTAACTGGGCACATGTAATTGTGACTTATGAAAAATTACAAGATATGTATTTTCTTCTTCGTAGATAAAAGAATTTACATGTTTTGACCATTGCAACACGTCCTTGGAACAGGAACAAAAGGTGGTTACCATATTTAGTGCACCTAATTATTGTTATCGCTGTGGTAACATGGCTTCTATCTTGGAAGTCGATGACTGCAAGGGCCACACGTTCATCCAGGTCTCTCGCTCTCCTTCTCTCTCCCCCTGAATATTGTTTGTACAATGCATTCTCTTATATCGCTGTTTGCTCGCTAGCATGCTCAAATGCATTTTGACATATCATGACATCTGAAGAACTTCCATCTTACAGTTTGAGCCAGCTCCAAGAAGGGGAGAACCTGATGTTACCCGTAGAACACCTGATTACTTCCTGTGAAGCTGCTGCATCCTTTTGTATCATACTTATTCCACTTGATTCACCTCTCCTCTAACAGTCAGGTAATTTCCGATCCTTTGTGTCCAGCCATGCTAGCCGGATCCACACACTCTTTTGATCGTAAATGTTGTTCAGAAGGATGTATGTTAGGGAGGTTAGACGAGACCCTTCCATCCGGTCTTACACTTGCCAGAACTCTGCTGGAGAGATTTCCTAGGTGATGATCGATTGGCAATGTCATTATGTAATCGAATTGTATAGATCTTCTTATTAAGTTTACTGCTTTCAACCCTTTTTTTGACTCTTTTTAGCCTTCCGCTTCTGGTGCAAATGGTAACAGCATGGAGATAAAATGGAATCGATACATAGCGAGTGTTTTCGCGGCGTTGTTCTTATAATCCTATGATGTTGGTATTGGAATTTTTCATTGACATCGAACTAGAAATTCGTTTTTGTTGCTGATGCTTGGTGATCGTCTGAAAATTAGATAATTGCATTCAGTATTATATTTTGAGTTTTAAAGAAAAATTATCTATTTAAGTCAAATGTTATAACTGAATATAAGCGTTTTTATAATTTAATCTATTAATAATAGTGCCACAATTATCAAGTGATATATATTGAATTTTACAATCTCAAGTGATAATTTGGATAATGTAATACAATTTTTTTTAAAGAAATTTATAAAATTTCCATTCCAATCTTAAAATGTAAATATAAAACCTAGTCATATTTATCTATTGTATTATATATGGGACAACCTCCAACGTAAATAATACTCATACAAATAGAACTAATGAATTTGACCAGGAATCTTTTTGATATGACCAGAAACAAAAATGGGTTTCTCACTAAACAAGAATATATGATTTACAGAACAAACACGAGTAAATTACACGCACAAAATTCACCAAACGCCTACAAATCATGGCAAGGAACTACCAACCAGCGTGCATCACAACCTTAAGTGGGAGAAAATCGACGGAACGAGATCTACTACCGACCATGCGAGGCCTGCGTATTGAAGAAATCGGATGCCAGTATCAACATCAAAAGTGTCCTGCCCGGTAAAGAAGAATAACTTTTGGGCGTAGCTTGATTGCTTAATATCATCTGATTTTTTTCCCAAGACTGACCCACTAAGCATGGGGATGTAGCTAGTTGATTTGATTGGGATGCCCAAGGTGTTTGATATTACAGGAAGAATCCATTTCGCCAGAGCCTTGCTGCAGAACTTGACAAGAAGAATTGTTAGTATTCCCACAAGCATTCTTCCAAATAAGGCAGGGACCGACATTTGTGAGGTGCATATACGTGGAACCCCTTCGTGGTGAAACTGATAGTATGTTTGTTGGACTCCGGCCACCTGGATAACATCGTTACTTCAGTTAATTTAAGAAACTTGGGAATGCAAAAAAGCAGGGAAATAAAAATATTATTTAAACAATCAAACAAACAAATTTTCTTTGCTTACAAAAGCATAAACATTTGTTGTAAAAATAACACTTAACAATAGACTGAATGATAGTAAAATGTACGCAATTAAACAAAATATTGCTACAGATCGAAGGAATATGCCAGGACGCCAATATAAAGTAGGTCACAACTTTTCACCATAACAGATATTGTGATCAAAGGCGAAGAACTGGAAATGCAAGGAGACCGCAGCTAAGTACACTACAGTTTTGTGACCAACCGAAGAGCAACATCTAGGATCATCAACTCTTGCTTTCCACCCGCCAAGTTGGGTTCTTACAAGAAAGGATCAAATTCCATGCTAGTCCCAACTGGCTGATGCAAATTACTTGTATCCATATATAGTCCATTAAATTTCCAGAAAAAAATTGACTATATATGCTGGACTCCAAATAATTACCTTGAAGATGACACCAGTTCATGGTGGGAAGCAAATCATATAACATGTCCAGACTTTCCGTCTCAAGCCAGTGAGTCAATATTTTCAAAAACTGTTCTAACAAAACTTATAGGAAGAGCAGATTTTCTGTCTCAAGCCAATTGAGTCAATATTTTCAAAAACTGATCTGAAGAGTGAAAAAAAACATTGCAATATTTTCTTAGGATTTAATGATCACCTCTGAATCTATCTATTAATTTCATTCTTGTTTGTCCAAATGCCATGATTTTTACTATTCTATTAGAAATGACGATGGCATGCAAGATAAGTAATTCCTGCTTTAACACTGTAGATAAATTCCGTCAATAGTAAAAAAAAGTTTCAATTAAGGTAAGTAATATTTCAAAGGTGGAAGTGTGAATGAAGATACTTACGATTCCCAAAGCAACTCCATTGAAGGCTGTATGAAACTCAAAACTTGGAGTAGGAAGCTCAGGAGTTGGATAAGCAAAAAGCAACAAGAAGCTGAGGGCAGCCCAAAAGGATGTCACTGCAAGAGAAATAATGCGGTACAAGTGAGAAAACATACCAAACTTGTCTAATAACCAAGATCTATTTTGATTCTGGCTTTAATTGATAACATTTCAGCTCAAAATTGACCAGATTCCACCTTCTGTAAGATAAAACTACCAGCATTTATCAGAAGTACAAATAACATTCATCATTCAACTTCTTTATTTAGCCTGTATCCAGTTTAGTGTAATGGATATAATAGACATATTGAGCATCACAAAAGTAATCGAACTTTGTAATACTAGGAATCACTTATTAATTTCAATCTACATTTATCTCTAATACTCATCAATTTTTTTCCTTTCTCTTTTCTCTTTTTTTTTTTTTTTCAAAAAAGAAAACAAACTATATCTAACAAGGTTAACACTCCTAATCCTTATACCAATGTATAAAGTACATGTATTTTAGGGAATTTCTCCACTTACGAGGCATATATAATCAGAAGCTATCTAATATTTATCCCCTTCAGGCAAAATGTTATGTCATGTTAAGATCGGGGAGTATGCCCAAAATAGGGAAGAACAAACATAGATCAAATGAGTAAATATATTCATGAACTAAAACACCACTTTCAACCCAAAATCTTAAAGTATTAAATTTATGGGTCCATTTCACTTATATATTACTTATTTGCCTTGTAATTTTTCAATGTGGGATATTTATATTTCACAAACTCATACTTGAGCCCAACAATTTCCCCTCAAGTGTGAGTTTTTTCACATTGAGTTTGGGTTTTATTTTATTTTGCTTCCCCTCAAACGGAAGTTATTTTATATTCGAGTATTACGATGTTATCAAGAGCCTATACTCCTACCAAATCCAACCGCTTATCACGTAGTACACACCTGCCAATGCTCTACTTAGAGTCACGTGAAAGACTTTCACGAACGTACTCTTTTTTCTATAAGAGCTATGCCTTACCACTCCACCTTGAACTATCTCACTCTCTTTGGGCCATTCTCCTTGAGCCATTTGGGAGACTATAGCTCTTCATCATCTTCATAAGGGCAGCAACCACGAGAATACACTACCGTCTCTATACTCACGTCCCTTCTGAATCATCGACTCTGATACCAGTTGTTAAAACAGGGGAGCATGCCCAAAATCAAGGAGAATAAATATAAGCCAAATGAGTAAATACATTCATGAACTTGGATACTACTTTCAACTCAAAACCTTAAGGCATTGGGTTTATAAATCCATTCCACTTATATATTACTTATTTGCCTTATAATTTTTCAATGTGAGATATTTTTACTTCACACATTCACACTTGAGCCCAACATGGCAGGTTTTGATTAGAGAAAGACCTCTCATCTACAATCATCAGCTATGCATTGAGCTCTTCCAAATCTGTCTTCTAAAATATAACTAAGCTTCTGGTGGCATATTCCAATTTGCCCCTGAACAATGTCTAGCATCACTTCCTAATGGTATTTTTTAGGAAATAAATTAGCCTCCACAATTTCATCTGTGGTTCTCTGGCCACTTCTTTCCTTAATTAAGCATTTTAAGGGTTACATTTGCAATATTCAGAGTGATTTAGTTGGATTTTCATGACATTCCAACAGTAGTAGAACAGCAGCTGATAGTCTACAAATATAAATATGTTAAGAACAAGACTTACCATTTTGTCCAGAGATGATGAAATTGTCAACATAGTCATGGACTGTAAGCCAAAATGCAAGGATCACCAATCCCATAGCAACTCCACCAACGATATCAATCAAACTGTGCATACCGAGGTATATTCTTCCTACCAAGAACACTGGATTTCAGTTTCGAAATTTAACATAAGGAAATTAATAATGCTCCTAATGTCTTTTAAAAACTACCTAAACCAATGAGACCCACAAGCAAGCAAACAAGGGCAATTCCAGCAAATTGTACAAGGGCATGGGCATCTTCATTTCTGGAGTAATATAGGAGATAGTGCAAAAGATATCTAGAAAAACAGCCACAAAAATAAACAATTAGTTATACCAAGGAAATGCTTAACAAATTACACATAAATTACAATGCATAATCTCAATCTTGTAACAAATGCACATATGTTCAAACCAATGTAGTTAACTGCTATTCAACATAGAAAGGCTACCAACCAATAACTTATCAATAAAATGTATAAATTCTCTTTGCACTTTACAATTTGAAATCATTTGCTACAACCTTCGGTATCCTAAAAGCATGCGCCAAATAGTAGATTTGTGCAAGAATTACTGGATTGGGAAAGAAGCATACGCCAAATAGTATAAGCTGCTGAGGGATAGGACTTCCTCAGTGTTTTGTAACACAAACTGAAAATCTCACAAAGAAATTAATCTTTTTATTTTCCTTTAAGCATTTTCATAACCTTTATTTCAAGTCAGCTCCAGAATTGAACGCCATAAATCCTTCCAGCAAAACAACTAATTACACTGCACTGCCAAAAAAGAAATGATTGCAGAATAAAACAAGGGTGGAATCACGAATACCCTGATAAGCAAACTGTGTTAAGAGTGTGAGAAGATGGTAATCCATATTCCAATGCATTCTCTTTCTCATCTTTTGTAGCAGTTACTCGTCTCACAGGTGGGGAACTTGGTCTAGGAGCTGAAATCATATCCTAAACAACACATGCAACCACAAAGAAAAAGCATAAAAGAGTTAGCTTGGAGACTTCAATTTCAGCCTTATAAACAAAATGAATAACTGTAAAAATCAAGTGACAAACAAATTAATTACTTTTATAAGGTTTCCTGAGTAATCACAAAAAGCCATCAAAAGAGTCATCTGCCTTGCCAATTTGCCATGTCCACTCTAAAACATTACAAAAAACTTTTTTACCTTTCAGCTAAAACAGAAATCAAGATCAAACATGATCACAGGCAAAAGAAAGCATACCCAAAAGAGCAAAGGTAAAAAGGCAGTGTAAAAGGGTACGGAAACAACACAAGACAACCCAGAAAAGAGAGCATCCAAATACCTGTGCTTGTATTTCTGCAACACAAAAAACGAAGCAAAACTTCCATTAAAGTCAACAAACATTGAAAAACAACCAAAACCTTCCAAAAGAATAGAAAACTAAAATCTGGGTATCATTCGATTTGATGAATTAATCGTTGAAACCTGGATCTGGACAATAAAAGAAGTGCCAATGACAACATGGTGAATCACCCAAGGTTGCAACAAAGATCTAATCTTTTGGGTCACATTCAAATAGGAAGAAATCATAATCCATGAAATAATTCCGCACAAACTCATCACTTGCCATGCTGCTAATACGCTTTCCATTTCCCTGTCTCTCCCTCTTCAAAGAGAGAGGACCAAAAGGAAGAACAGGAAAACTGAAACACCCCCAAAAGGCCAAATCAAATGAGAGAAATTGTGTCTGAATACTAATGGCCAAAACGCGGAACCCCTAGGAAAGACGAGATAGATTTTCAGTTTAATATTTTAGGAAAACGGATATTGGGGAATATTAAATTGATTCTTACAAACTAGAAAGTGATTAATTATTTTTTTTTAATGTCAAATTATAGATGCGGCTGTACTGTATTTTGATGGCAGAAAACAAAAAACCAGCTGCACATAACCCGACATTCGAATTCTAATCCTAAGAGTTTACATCATGCAATAACATAAGAGATTTTGATTTTGTGATTAAAAAAATATTTTTTATATTAACAAAAATGTTTAAACATTATTGTAAAAAATATATTTTTACGTGTAATTATGTAATAATATATGTATTTTTTTTACTGACTCTAAATTAAGTATTGAAGTCTAGAGATAGAAAATCTTGATTTAGGTTTTGGATGTCGAGTTTTTTTCTTTTTTAGATGATGACATTAGGTTTCAAGTCTTAAATATTTTAATACTAAAAATAGATATTGCGCATATGAATGTTGAGTTTGTAATATATAAATTATAATTTTAAAAGTTAAGAATATTTTATGAATTAAAAAAATTATTTATGTATTTATTTTTTTACTTCTCAAAAAATATAAAAAAGGTTTACTATTAAAAAATATTAAATTACATTCAACTTTTAAATCTCAAAATGTAATATTTAAGCTAACAATGCTACATCAATCAATCAATTATTAAAAAATTTATAACTATTTAATAATTAAATAATATAACATTGTCGACTTAATTATCCCATCACTTAAAATATAATTTAAATTATTTGATGAAAAAACAAAGAAACAAACTTTATTATGTTGATTGCATGAATAAAATTACATTTGCCTTTCAATCTAAAAAACACGCGCTTTCCTCTGTCTCCCTCTTTTTTCAAATACATTTTAGAAAGCAATTTTGGATCATGAAAAAAACTTTTGACTTTTCAACAAACAACTCCTACCACACCATTTATTCAAATAATTAAAATATTTTTACTCATTTATTTTCTTAAATTAAAACTTTAAAACATTATAATTGAAAAAAAAAATCCTCTCAAATTTTTATCTTAATAACAAAAATTAAATGAATTATTTTAATATAAAAAATTAATTTTCCCTTTTAATTTATATTATCAAACCTTATTCTAATTTGTAAATCATAAATAATAGCAATATTATTTTTATATTTATATACTCTTAAAATACACACACAAAAAAATATATATATATATAATAAATTCTCAATTGTGACACCCTCCACGATATTTCTAGGAAAGAAGTTTCCTAAGCATTTTGTGACCACTAGAAAAAGTGGACCAAGGATAATATTAACGCCATTAATTTAATTTCTAGAAGAAAAATTGTTGACCATCTAAATCTAAACACTTAATTATTTTATTAAATAATTGATTAATTAATTAGTTAATTCAAAATGATTTAATAATAAGATAATACGAAAATTTGACATTTTCTAAAATTTGGACTCGGGTGGGCGAAGGCCGTCGGATAGCTCCAAACATGTCCTTCTGAGTTTGGTAGGTTGGATGGTTTTTGCAATGCTTTTAAACTTGGACGGTCGCGATTTGTCTATGCAGTAGCACATTCTAGAAAATTCATCTGGACCACATTTTGAGTACCCCACGAATGATTCCAAATACACCCGACAGTCAGAAAATTTGTTGGACACATATGCCGGGCTTATCTAAATGCATAAATTAAATTCTAAGTAGACCCGATGTTGGAAAATTGAAATTTTGCTTTAGTTAAAACGACGAAGTATAAATAAGAATTAGCCAAGTATTTTTTTAATTTAACTATAGCATGTTTATCCATTATATTATAGATGATTTAGATCATTTACTTATATGACTTTAAAAATAAAATAAAAACCAAGAAAATATAGAAGAAAAAGAAGCATTAATTCATTCACTTAACTCTTACAATAACTTGGAAAACAATAATTAAGTCATAATTAATAAAAATAATTGAAAACTAATTTAGTTACACATTCCTCTTCCTTTCATAACATGCATCCTTAAGCCAGGAATATGAACATTTGTAATATAATCTTTCCAATCAATGCTCCCAACATCAAATCCAAACTTTCTCTTCTCTTCTTCACTCATCATAACCAATAATCTCTGAGTATTGCTGTTATCAAACCTGCAAAACAAAATTTTCAGAACTTATAAACTCTGTTTTCATCTATTTTTGTTTTGAAAAAACAACTTACCTTCCCCCGTAGAAAGTGTATGGTTCATAAATATTAGCCAAATACTTTGCTTGCTCTACAGATTTTCTGCAAATCATTTCCAGTTTCTGAGGCAGTTTCCCATTTGAAGTTGAATCCATGGATGTCAACCCACTTCTCTGAACCACATCTTTCCATAGATGATCTGAGAAATCTTCCATGGAGCTGAAGAGTTTCATGGTTGGAACATGAATAGGTCTTCCCTTTGCATCCAAACATGGATAAGCACTGTAGTGTTCGTGAAGAAGCATTGCGAGTTCTTCGAAAACTAATGGATTTTCAACAGATGATGCAATTTGGTAGACATTAATGTCTGGTTTTTGAATCATTCCATGCTGGGCTATTGCTGCTAATGTTGCGTTTACTACCATGTCTGCTGGAACCTGAAGTAAAATTAGAAATGTGAGGGATCAAAATATTAAAGTAGTAAAGTTAGAGAGGTAAAAGTCTGAAAAAAGAAATCTAATTGACGGCCAAAATATTAACTCTAAAGTTAGAATATACTTACTACATCGAGTATGCCATTTGGGTCTACTAAAAATCCTGTGAGTTGCCCTTTTCCGTAGTACAAAACTATTGGATCCATCATCCTGTAGAAGCGTAGAAAGATTACTTGTTCTTTATTTTTATGCAAATGAAATTCATGTAAATTAATTAAAATGATTTAAAATATACCTATTTCCTTCCATCCATCCTGGAAACGGCTCTTTGCAAGTGCTTTCAATAACACTCGGCCGAATTATCACAACTGGTATTTCTCCTCTCATGTTATCAATCATCATTTCTCCCATTGCCTTAGTGAAAACATAAGTGTCTTGCCATCCATACTTCCTTGCCCTAATTTAAAAGGGTTATTTTCATTTATTTTTTTCTCGCGATAAGTGGTATTTGAGCATACTCAGATAAAACGATGACGGAAAAGAGAAAAAAAGAAGTATAAGCTTACCTTTCTAACCCTAATTCCTTCATCTTTTGGGTCATTTCATTTTCACTGGAGACTTGTTTGGATTGCAAAGCCAATTTGATTTCATTTTCAACATCCAATCTTGTTACAACCCTCGAAGCATTTTTGGAGATGAAGTTTTCTCTTGCTATGCTGTCTCCCATGCAAAATGGCTTTTCCATAATTTTCCCTTGTCTTTGTCCATTCACATATGCTGTTCATTTAAAAAAAATTATACAAAAAGAAAAAATTTTAATTATTTTAGTAAATTTTCTTGTTTTATCACAAAATTTTTTAAGAAAAATAAAAAAATAGTTTCTTTGTTTTTTTTTTTCTTTTTTTCATACTTGCCTGTTGATACTTGTACAAAGAGTTTCAGTTTCTGGCATTTCTTTGCAAATTCCATCAAACGACAAGGCCCTCTTGTGTTTATATCAATAGCAATATCATATCTGCAATTTCAAAATTATATATCACATCTATTTATAATACAAATCACAATTAAATTTTTATTATTTTTATAAAATACGAACTCCTGAAATCGGCGAATATTTCTATATTACTAAATATTATATAATTTTGAAAATTAAAAATAAAGTAATAACCTTTCATCAAAAGTCGTATTGGCTGCCGAATTTACAATTATGTCCACTTCTTTTGCAATGACTTCGTATAATTGTCCATTGATACCAAGATTATTGTCGCAAATATTGCCTACAACTGGAACCAGCTTACTTAACATGAAAGCTTGGTAGGATTTTCCATAAGTTTGCCTCAAACACTTGAAAAGCTCGGTATTAATTATCTAATAAAAAAACAAAAAACATAAATTAAATGAAACTTAAATTCCAAATAAATAATTTCATTTTCAGATGAGAAATTTGATAAAACTTACTTCACGTTTTAATCTTTCCATTGCAGCTTCTTCATCTTTTGCTTTGATCAGCAGAAAAATCTTGCCCACATCAGGAACTGCTCGTAATATCTTCTCTATAAAAACTGGAGAGAAATATAAATTTTATGATAAATTTTTCTCGTTCTGTTGAGGTTTCTGAAGAACAAAATGTAGAAAAAGAAAGAAAAAAACAGAACCTTTCGCTAAAAAACCCGTAGCCCCAGTAACAAAAATGCTTTTTCCTTTGAGAAATTTAACAATTCCAATTCCATCTCCCAGTTCTACTAAAGAAGTAGTTTGTCCATAAGGCACCAAATCTTTAACAACAATTTCTGCAGCAGCTGCTTGGCTTCCTTTCCCATTTGGAGATAAAACCAAACTTCCTTCCATTAAAGATGCACTACTGTGATCTTGTTTATTTACCAAGCTTGATGATGATGATGATGATCTCTCTTTCAAAGCTGAAGAAATGCCACCCCACCACCTTATTTTGCCACCATTTTGGCAATGCATAATGCTCCTCTTCCTCCTCAGCAAGCACTGATCACAGTTTTCTAGCACTCTTGCAAATTTATTTGGTGCAACTGAGAGAGAGTTCAGGTACAAAACTCCCATATTCACTGAAAAGAAATAAAGGAAGAGGAGTTTTAGAGGATGAAATTAAACATAGGAAAGAAAATTAACCAAGGTTTTTTTAGCAGGTTAAGAAATTGGTGGCTTAAAACCTTAGCTAATTCCTTCCTGAAAACAAAAAACAAAAAGGCAGAAGTAGAAAAACAAAAGCAAGTAAACTAACTGAGTTCTATAACATAACAAGAGGGTTTGTTTTGGTTTTGGTTTTAATAGATAGAAAGAAAGAAAAGTGAAAGAGAGAAATGTAAGTGATAAGACAAAAGAAGATGGAAATTCGCGGTGGTTTTAAAGGGAAAAGAGGATGAGAGTTAGGTTTATTTTAATACAATAAGCAAAAAGAAACAAGGTTTCATTAGGTTTATTTTAATACAATAAGGAAAAAGAAATAAGGTTTCAAAATTGTTGAGGCTCTCTTTTCGCAACCTTTCTTTACAAAATCACACTTTGCACCAAAGGCTAAGATGGAGGGAGTCCTCTTGATTCTACTGGTTTGATTAATAATTTCAAGTAATAGGTTTTTGTATAGTTTTTAAAGAAATTTGTGTGGGAAGAAAGGGCGTGAGAGATGGTTGACATGGGTTTTGTATGTAGGTGTGCTCATTTAATAAAATTTTGTTGTTTGTCTGATATGGCCAAAATTTTTAGGTACGGATATTTTTAATTTTTAAAACGCAAATTTTGATTAATACTAAATCAGCACTAATATGCACCAAATTCACATTTTAAACTATTCATTTTTTATGTAGCAAAGAGTGATTGGCTACATATGCTTCTCGTAATTAATGTAATTGCTAAGAAATTATGTCATTATATCATTGATATAGTATTAGTTTATTAAACTCAATTTTAGACCTTGAATTTCAAATCAATTTGAGCTGGGTATCATCATTTGTCTCTTATAATCCATTTCAACCTTGAAATAGGTAATTCTATTAATAAAATTTTATTGCTATATTAAATTAATGTAATTCCTTCAATTATTTGTGGGTGCATTGCATCTCCTTTATTCTTTGCATAAAATTATAAAGAAAAATACACATATAATAAAAAATTTAGTTAAAAAGGTGCAAGACACCAAAAGTATTCAAGAGTCTCTTCCAGTTAATCAAAAATCAGTAGCCATATGGTTGACAATGGTATACAATCCATTTTTTTGTTTGCAATAACGTATCACTCATAGAATGGTTGATAAAATCTTTTAGTTCTGGGAAGTAGATGACAACAAGAACATTTTTTTTTTTTCTATTCAAAGAACGTGCTAAAACAAGAGAAAACATTTCTTAATCGCCAGAAGAACACCGCTGACAAATGCACTGAAAACCAAATCCTTTGGCTAAGAGAGTTTGTCGAGCATTGCGAGCCATACTTGCATCGATATAGCATATCCGAAGTTCTTCTCCTGCAAATGATGAACACAAATTAAAATTATTTGATATTTTACAGCATTTAGAATGTCATAGAACATGTTTATCAAATATTGCTTTCAAAACAACTTTCCCACAGAGAAAATTTGTCTTCTTCTAATAATAAATGAATAGAACCAAACACCTTCCTCCCCCATTGTGAGCGAGACTTGAATTCTAAACATCTTGAATCATTCTAAGAGATCTCACTAATTACTAAAGACAAAATATGGTTCGGTCATTGTTTCTCTTATCATATTAACCAATAAATACGGTTCCCTATCAAGCTATAGAAGACCTCATAGGTGATTCCAAAATTGAATAAGAAATGGGAAAAACAAACAAAATGTGAAAGCTGCAGTTATGGGACAAACCTTCCTCAACATCATGAAGGGCTTTCAATCTTGCATCTGCATTGTCGATCCATATAATGTGTGCATTTGGGTCTGCAATCCAAAGTCAGCTAATTCAGTTTCTCTGTTTCTTTCTTTTCTTTTCAAATAATTTTCATTCTTTTTTTTTATTGATGAACAATGTCATCTACAATTTTGCACACTCAAAGCAACTGACTAGTAAATGTTACATTTCCATGGCCATATATCCATGAAAAAGCTAAAAAACAAAATAAAACATTGCCCTAAAGTAAAACTAATTATGCAGCAGCAGAAAAGTAAGGATTGCTCAGAATTTCTTATTGGATATTACTCATTTAAGTTTGATTATTCCTTGTTTAAGATTTTGATTATTTAACAATATAGAATTTTAGATCCTTTTTCTTATGTTTTGGCCAACATGAATGGACCTCATGTTTCATCTTTGAAAAACGGACTGATTATGAATAATTTGATCATTGAATTGTTTTCTCCCCAGTCTCCCCTAAATTCTTAATTTCTCTTTTAATTCTTTCCTCTTCGTTTCTGCCATTTTCCTACATCAAATTGACATCTCCTCTTTCTATTCCTAGATCAAGTACACTACATAATAAGGTTTAGAATAAACCATGTGCCTCTTGTACTGTCAGTCACTAAATAAGTAATTAAAAAAAAAGGCGAAAAACTAACCACAATCATGATTATAGAATGATGGAATCATATAAATTGCATTCCCAACCGCAATGTCAGCTTCTATAGAGGCTGCAGCTAATGACAGAAGATCTTCATACAATCCTCCGGCCAATTCAATACGAAATGCATTGATACGAATCCGTGCCAGCACATTAGTGTACCATTGCTTGTTTAGAACTTCTAATGTCAAAGATAACTGATCTCTCAATAAAAAACAATAGGCATAGAACCAAAAAATTTCAAAAAAGAAAAGAAAACGATGAGAAAAAAATACTACTTGATATGGCGGATACACGTCATTTGTTCATCCATAATATCTGCCATTTTAAAGGCATTCTTCAGCAAACTGAAACCCTCTTCCATCTGAAAATTTTCATATGAACGAGATGACACGGCACGGCACGTCTTAGAATTTCCACCAAAATAAAGGAAAATATATAATTAATGGCAAAGGCTACCAAAACTAACAATTTATCATGGTCATTTATAGATCAACTCTCTACCTATTCATCATCTTATTATTGCTTCTATTATTATAGATTATGCATTTCTTCTGTTACAACAGCGGCAATTATTATTTCTGTAATCAAATCACTCCAAAGCAATAACTAAATTGCCAAGAGTTCATGATAGAGGAGCAAGAACAATTGGTTCTCAAGCTCCCATCACTTAGTCTAAGAAAGAAATTAGTCAAATTGCATAGATTTTGTGGTCTAAGAGCTCTAAAAACAATTCTATCTTATATTTAAAAATTTCTACAGTCATCACGATGAAAGTATGCATAAGGTTCTCACCTCTAAAATCATTTCAGGAGATAAACTAGCAGGTTGAAGAATGTCAATATTGTCAGCAGATGCTGCTCCCGAGATAATCATACAAGCCAATCGCTTCACCAGAAGAGGGTATTTCAATCCTTGACTCCTTTACAGAAAAAAAGAACAACAGATAGAAAATATAAGAGTGGAATATCAGCAGAAACAATTGACACAAAAACATAAACTGTCTTTGGAGTTCAGGGGAGTATATTAGTTGGTAAATCAGCAGTTCATTTACAGAGAAAACTGAACAAATAGAACCACACCAAGCATTGCTGCTCTTCTTGTCAATAAACCAAAAAAGGTAAACAACACTTTAAAGAATCAAAGAAAATCCTCTCGCAACTTCCTTCCAATTCAAATTGCTTAAATAAAATTCTAAATGTTTCCAACCAACATGAAAAACTTGATTAGTTTCCAAGTTATTGAAATTTGCACCATCTAGTGAAGAAAACAACTACTTGAGAAAACTAATAAAAAAGATAAAAGTCTGCCGTAAAAAAGTCTAGTTAATACCACTAATGTGCACTGAACATTGTATCAAGAATCTCAAAAGCAGAAGAACAAGGATATGCATATAAATATTCTGTTGTATTATTTATATGACGTGTAACAAATAAATCCAGTAAAACTGATATAGAATGAATAAAAATCAGGAGATGTTATAATCAGCTAAGATGATGATGTAGATCCATCACCCTTCAAGAAGTATATTTGAAAGGTTCTGAGAAACTTGCATACCAACAATACTCCTGAAAGGTAGACCAATCTGCTCTCTTTTCAACATCATAAAAAACCTGAGAAATATTAACATAACATAGTTTCATTAAAAGGAAAAACTGACTTACAGTTCAAACCAATATTCAACTCATTAAGCTTGTTATAATTAAATTAAAAGTAATTAAAATTTTAAATTAGGAACAAAAACTTATCTACTCATTTATCATGGGCATAGCTTAGACAATAGTAACCATATGCATATTATGCAAAGGCGTGCGACTAAGAATTTTCAGAAGTTCTTGCAATGTACACAAGCCCTTTCTTCTACCAACTTAGATACTCCGTCAAAACATTCTCCCCTCTCGCATCAAAATTGCAATCTTAGAAAAGCTAGACCAGGTTCTCACGCCTTGACTCTTCTATAGCAAAAAAATTCAGATATTGAAATCTCACCCGGAAAAAAATTAAATGAATAGCTAAAAACATATGTTCACCCTAATCCTATAAATAATCTATTCACAACTCCCCCCACTATTACTCATTTCTCAAGTCATAATTTTTTTTCTCCTTTTCTTAGTAGTACAACAAATAAACCCATCCCTCCAATTTTTTCAGCAGCATAACTTCAAACAGATGGTGGGTGCATATACCTTAGAGTTTACAATACTCAAAAAAAGAAAAAGAAACCCATTACCTTAGATTTTTCCTTGCACTCTTCACTGCAAAAAACAACACTATGATTTTGAAAACGTGATGAACTCGAAGTAATCTTCCTGAGACAAAAATAACAGACGTTGTCGAGTGAAGAGAGAATTGGGTGAGTTATGATGGGCTTAGCAGTGTGGATAAGATCACCGGCTCCAATTCTTCTAGTGGCGAAGACACCGCGACCAGCTGACTCGGTCAGGGCAACCCGTATAGGCGGCGGAGACGAAACTTTTCTGGGTTTTTCATTGTGATTTGCGGTGGAGAAGAAAAAAGTGTGCTTCTTTTGTGAATGAAGACTTCGAAGGTAGGAAAGCCAATGACTATGACGGGCAAACGACATTTATTTTTTAAACTGATAAGCAGTAAGTAGAAAATGAAAATAATTTCAAGCAAACGAAACCAGGATCTGATTTTCGTTCGTTGTACTATTTCTTAGGTCCTTCGTTTTTTATGTTTTCACACTAAAATATATAGTGTTTCAATTATTTTCAAATGGGTCCCCGACCGACTTGGTAACTCCTATGAAAATGATCATATCAATCTTTATGACATTGAATTTCAGCTACCATGAAGTTGGACACGTATGTTTCTTAATAATAAAGACTTATTTAATACGAATTAAAAAACTACATTCATATTGTGAGAAGTCAAAAATTAGGGATGTAAATGTCATTATCCAATTTTTATTATTTATCCATTTATTTAAAGCATTAATTGTTCCTAACTTCCCATATTTTCCAACATTTAGAACCTCTTACAAATACTATGTACAACAATTCATAAATCACACCTATGTTATATATAAACAAAATCTGCTTTGTATATTATATATTAAAGCTTGAAAAATCCGAGGACTTTCTATGGCTAGTCCTTCTGGGTATACACCAAAATCTTTGGTGCCCGAAGGACCTCGAATAATAATATACAATACAGATTTTGCTTATATAGACAGCCAAAATCACTCAACCGCTCCAGTTAAACATTATTTTCATCGATTGATCAATGCAATGGTGATCTTCGATCAAGATTCTCGTCTACCGACAAATCTTTCTGCACTTCTTTAGGAGGAATGAAGCAATCTGGGGAAAGTCCAGCAACATTGAATGCAACATCATCGATAGTCCATATCTCTTCCATCCTTGTGATCGAAAGCCCTCCCTTAAGATTATCTCCAAACCGTGTGATGATCACACTCGACTGACCAGAATGAGAAATCATGATTCCCTCAACAGGTCGATAATCTTCTATTTTTGTCGCCATTGTTGTTTCCCAGTAAGTAGGCAGAGTTCCGGGAGATTGGATTCTGGTCAAGTAAGAATCCTCCAAATACACAAGCAGTCCACTTCTTTGGCTGAAGTAACCAAATATAACATGCTTGATCATCTCTGCAGTGCTATCACTTCGATCAACCAGGTCCATTTGATTTGCAGACAATTTCAGCACAAAACAATCAACTCCCGAAATTCGTTTCTCACCCATGTACTGAGCAGTAGAGAATACAGATGACACAGCTATAGGATCGAGTCCCTACATGCATAAATTATTCTATCAACCCACATGAATTATTGAACTGAAATCCTTCTTTTTTCTTCCATTTTATTTTTCCTGACAGGACACGGACTAAATGATCCATAATTCACAAAGCATCCAGGAAACAAGATCTGATGTCTTGGAGATTGGATCTAAGTTCCAGGTGAAACTGGATAAAAAAACAGAGACAACTTGGCATTTGCATGATATTTACGTCTCTCAGTCAATTTTTTGGCTAGCTATCTCACACACAATGAATAAAAATATCCTGCATAATTATAAATATCAAATCATGAGTTATTTCTCGACAACTAAAAATGACTCCTAGATGGAGATTTCCTCATCACAATATTGTATCCACAAATCCACATGCTCAGATCTAAGTTGTTTTCCATCCTTCATGTTAGTCTAAAAGGTAGCTAAACGTGCTACCACTCATTTCTTATTCTAAGGACCACTAAAGCACAAGAAATAAAAATATGCACAAATACAATTGTTCTTATATTAATTAAAACCTGACAAAGATATTTCAAGAAATAATAATTAACAGAGACTTGCCTGAAGAGCACGACGGAGAGGGCGGACACCGCCTTTGGCTGCATGTGCGCCAAGCCAAGGTGTATGACGCCAAGCCACATTGCCATCACTTCCAGCGACAACCTTGCTTCCACTTACAACTAGCTCAATAAGCCATTTGTTGGGAACCATTTGCCACATCACAAAGCAACCCTTTTGTGAAACTCCTCCGGCTCCGGCAGTGGCTCCGGCAGTGGCTCCGGCACCGAAGTCTTCCCCCATAGCCATTGTTACTTTCCCAGTCGCAAAAATGTTCTTCACTCTGCCTTCTAATTTCCTGCAGCCTGTTGCTGCCGTGAAGTGTTGGATAATATATTGTGCAGAAGAAGATACCTGCTACAATTATTTTTGATAAATTGATTTCATTTTTTAATCTCCAGATTAAATTATTTTCAGTAACAATGATAAGAACTTATATCCTAGTAGATAATAATTATGCTATAAAGTTGTTGTATTCATTAAATTAGATCATGTGAGAGAAACATAAAATAGTAAATGATTAACAGACCCCATCTTTAATTAATTAAAAATCAATCTACTTTTATAAAACATCCGTGTAATAACATCAATCTGACCCGCAAAATTACTGCAAGGATGAACACTCCTTTGCTTTTTAGTGGGATAGTGGAGTGGTGGGGAATTCAGGTTCAGAGGCATGTGGAATTCTGGATGCAGTGGGGAACCACTAGTTAGTTTCAAACAACAAAACTTATATAATAAAATTTTAATTTTTTTAATTATTATATAAATATAAATTAAACCCTTTTTCATATTATTAGAGTCCTTTTTTTTTTAAAGAAAATTATCAATTGAAGCAACTAATTCACACCCTAATACCAATTTTTCTCTCTACATAATACCCCGTTTTAATCCCTTTTTCTTAGTCAATATTAATTTTACAATAAAATATGTCAATATAAATTACGTTTATATAATAACAGTAATAGCATTTTCTCTAGGCATTAACTACTAGCTTTGTTCATAGAAGTTGATCAGCCATCTTTGCTTACTAAAATGAACATTCATACAAAAGAAAATAAATAAACATTACCAAATTAATTCAATTCATAAAATTTTTAATTAACAAATAACGTAACTACAAATCGATTTAATTTCTATTTATACTATACTTTTTTTTATATATAAAAAAGTGAGGCATCCATTTAGAAATCTGTGATCCATCAACACAAAATTACGTACCACCACCAAACCTTCATAAGCTATAAGCTATAGAACAGAATGTTTTACACAATGTGAAGAAGAAGAAGAAGAAGAAGAAAAAAACAGATCACAGAATATCCAAACCTCGTTGATTTGTAGTTTTGTGTGAACTTGCACAGGAAAAAGAGGGCAACCCATAACGCTCAATAGTATTTTTAGGTCCGATTTCTTGTTGAAAACAAGGGAGAAATGACTCTTGAGCCAGTTCTTCCATGAGAGACCTTTCTTCGAACAGTTGGCGGAGTTTTCGTCTTCGTTAATGGGTTCCTCTGACAACGGAGCAAGACGACTCATAGCCTCTGTTTTCGTTTGGTCTACTTAATTTCTCTTTTAACAGTAGAGAGAAAGAGTGAGTGAATATAGAGGGGCAAGCAGAAAAAAATGAGAGGAATGCTTCGTAAGATGGAGTCGTTAAGCCAAGGAACTTCTGCACACGCAGCTTTGGGGCGTGTGATTCATACAATTTTTTAGTATTAAATAAAACATAAAAAAAAAAAGCCTTTTCATCTTAGTTTGGTAATTAAAATATAAAAAATTAAAAAATATTTTTGGATAAAAAGACATCTAAATATACAATATAATGAAATACAAACTCGATGTGATCAATGTTAATATTAAAATTAAGTGTAATATTTTAGTGGGATGAATATGCACACAATAATATAGAGATGTGAAAATATTAATAATAAAAATATTTATTTTAATGTTCTAAAATATACTTAATTTATTAATTTTTTAAAATTGAAGATAAATACCATAATTTTTAATTTTGTGTAATATAGGCAATTCAAGTTTCAATTATCAATTTTTTGGTGGAATTTATGATTAATTATGTGCAACTTTGATGAATTTTATGATAATACTAACATTTTATTGCCAATATTTTTTAAATAAAAATATTAGTGATCGAGAGCATAAATTTATAGACTTATTAAAATAAAATTAGGTTATAATAAAATTAGTCTTAAGTTAAGAAGATTGACAATAATTAACAAATTATTGCTTCATCAACAACTAAACATTTTTTTAATTTGTTATCCCAAAAAAAGGGTATGACCAATATATAATAAAGTTAAATTATAAAAAAATAGTTGAAATTATTCAAATGTATGATTTAATAAAATCATTATTTTATTTTACTTAAAAAAATTTTAAACATGTCAATGATAAATCTTGTAATTGTATCAAGAAGAAAAGAAAAGAAAACTCTTCCCATTATCCCGTTTGAATCATAAAGGTGGGATGTCTTTTATTTGTTATTAAATAATTATTCTCAATTTTTAACAAAATGAAAATTTGCGCATATAGCGCGTGCGTTAACGTTTTCCTCATGGTCGATATAGTGTTGAATTTCCCAATAGTGTGATCTTTTAAGGGAGGCAAGTCTGTTGACCTGTCCGCATCGTTTTCTATTTGCAATAATGGTTTTGCTGGTAGTCTGCTGCGAATTTACAAAATTTGGTTCGTTGTTTTCAATTGGTTAAGACACTCTTGATCGCATAAATGAAATTTATTTTTTAAAAATTATTTAATAAATTATATATATTATAAAATGGGGTAACAACGTTTTAGTCCCGATGTTTCCGAAAATAATATTTAAGGATACACTTTGATCAAAAACAACAAATCAGTCCTTATGTCATATTTAACAAATTATGTAATCCAACAGCTGATATATTTTTAGGAATTAAAAAATTTATCGTCAGTATCATGTAGATGTTACATGCTAGATTGATCCTTATGATTTTAAAGTTTGACCGTCATAAATAGCGTACAAATTTAGCATTGTAATAGTTTCTTTTATTATAAAAGCTCAGACTCTAGCTTCTAGCGTTGCTCAAAAAAAAAAAAAAGGGGTGTTGCTGCTGTGGGTGTGATGAAGACGGTGAGGAGCAGCTGAATCCAACAAGATCATCAATAAAAGACCATGACCCATAGATTCCAAAGGGGCCTCCCCTCCGTTTCTTTTTGCACCCTTATGTGTGTTTCACGTTAACATCCTTCATCCTTCTTTAATGATACAGTAATGAAAATGAATATCAAATCTGATACGACATTTTATATATATATAACAAGTGCTTTGGATTTTTACTTTACACGCAATCTAATGGACAAAAAATTTGGAGTTGCAATTGTGGTCGTGAAGACACTGAAGGGCAGCTCCCCGTGGCCCATGGTTCTACAGCGACCCCACGCCGTTTCTTTTGTACCCCCATGTATGTTTCACGCTGACATCCTTCTTTAATGATCAAATAATGAAAATGAATATCAAATCCCATCCGACATTATGCGCGCGTGTATGTGTTTGCAGTTGCCAACAACTAATGCTTTAAATTTTCTCATAACAAAAGTCTCATATTTTCTCCAATTTGATTGTGAAGCTATTATAGTGTTCCCACTTCAAAGATCAAACTTGTTAATTACAAGCATTTCACATGGACAAGAAGTTGCATTGCATAAAGTCTTATAACCTTTAGAAATAAATGTAATCCCCGTCAAACCATGACAAATTGGGGGAGCCATATTACGGTCCATTTTTTCAGTTTTCTCAAATCTCTTGTTCATAATTTCTAAAAAAAAATTCTATAATTCTTAATTTATGAAAATTGAATAAAAAATTAAGAATTATAAAAAAAAATATTAAAAAAATAAAGAGTTTATGTTGCATCTTTGTGTACCGTAGCGTTACATCTAAAAGAAATGAAGTTTTGCCCTTTTTTTCCAATTTTTTTTATGACCTAAAGATTCCCAAATAAAGCAAATCAAACAATACGGAGCCCATCAAACAGGATAACCTTAATACCAAGAATATGCTCTATCACGGGAATGAGTACGGTGCACGCGGATGTATTATACATATTATTATTTTTTTTAATAATTTTGTTATAATTTTTAATTTTTATTACATTATTTATAAATTAAAATTTTTAATTAAAAAATAGAAAAAAGACATATAATTTTTAATATTTGATCTATTAGAGTAATTAGTTCTAATAATTTTTAAAATATTTTTGAAGTCTCATTTATTAGAAATATTTATGTATAAATAAATTATAATTAAAATATAATTTTTTATTTTAAAATGTGATACAATCACCACACTTGGTACATCTTTTAAGAACATATATTTATGAGTAATTTGTTTAAGAATAATCACTAAATAAATAATTGATTATGTGTTGATAACCATAAATATTAACAAATGTTTTCTTTTTTTTTTTTATAGTCAGTTGTGATAACAAAAATAATTTCTATTATAACCACAAATTGATTCAACCCATGTTAAAAATCACATTATTTTTTTAAATATAATTTAACCCAAAAAAATGATCAAATTTTCTCCCAATTGATTGTAAAGTATTCATATTATTCCCTATTCAAATATAAAAACCTCTTACTTGCAAACGTTTCGCACGTAGACAAGTTGCATTGCATCTAATAAGTCTTGCAAACTTTACAAACAAATACAATCCCCAACAAAAAACATGTAAAATTCGGGGGTAATGTTACGGTTGAATGTATAGATTATAATTTTTTAATTTTTTCACTTTTTCTCAATTTTTAAATAATTATTAACTTATAAAATAAAATAAAATAAAAAATTATAAGAATAGGCTTAATCATGGGAAACACAACGTGCATGTTAATGTATTATATGTATTAATTTTTTTAATAAATTTACTAAATTTATTTAAAATTTTGAGAATTACAATTGAAAATATTAAATAATAAAATTAAAAATCTTTTAAAAAGATATGGTATGTCAAAATGCACCAAATTATAACTCCTCTCCTCTTGCGAACAAGTGGAAGGATGAGTCCGTATTGGATGAATCTTGACCCTACTAATATCCAATTTCATATTCCCAAAATAATGTCTCACGTGTACACAAAGTCACAAACCTTATCCACATGAAAACAAACAAACAATAAATCAAGATCACGTTACAAAAAAAATAAATACTCTTCCCATAAATTAACGAAATAAATATTATTTTTATATTATATTTTAGATATTAATTTTTTATTTTTAATATTTTTAAGTTACAAATTGTATGTCATTAATGCTTCAACCATGTAATAACCAAGTCAATACGCGTTGACATTACAAGTCCTGTGAATATTTAATATCAATGGAGTATAAATTTAATAAAGTCATCGTGGGTGTCGGAATTGTATCATTTCTTATTACCAAAATTATAAAATTAAAATAAAGAGTTTATATTATTGTAATAAAAAAATTTAAGACAACTGACAAAAAAATTAAAATATTATTGTTTTAATTCGTTTTACTGAATTTTTACTTCTTTCATAATAATATCTAATTTTTTATAATATTTAACTTTTTATTTATTTTAAATTGTTTTTTGAATTAAATACCTAAAATTGATAGAGAATACAATAAAAAAAATTTACAGAGTTATCGAATATAATTATAGTATAATAACACAATTAAAAATTATAATGGAAAAATCAATAACCAAAATATTAGAAATCTAATTTGCGATTGTAATGAGAGTTAGACGTAAAATGATCAGAATGTACCGTATCATTGCCCATTAAGAGATTCAATATATCTAAATATTCTATCCGTCGGTAGCGACATCTGCATTCTCAACTCTGCCAATGACTCCCCTTCCGCAATGGACAAAAATCCCACTTCAATAAATGAGGCAAAGTAAATTTTCCATCGTCTCCATGCAATTTGCACTGTTTCAGTTGACCCAGAACGTTCAAATTAATCAATGTAGCTGCTTGTCTTTGTGGATATTTTTGGGATGAAAAGTTTCCAACGCTACGTAGATTTATCTTTATGTTGTCGGCAAAATAGTCTGTTGAAATATTCTTACGTTGATAAAAGCTTTGCAAGGACTTATCTTCCATGCCCTAAAATCCTAAAAAAATTTACAAGTAATACCCACTGATCACTATATAAACTATATAGTACTAGAACCAAATTTAAGGTCAAATTATAAAAATTAGACTAAAAAAAGTTGACAGAACACTGACGCAAGCTCTAGTGCCTTTTTATAATTTTTGTGTCATTTTTAAAATAGAGCTAGTAGCAGGTGACACTTCCAACAAATCTTTGCACATGTTATACATTGAAAAACGAAAAAAGTCACCAACTTATAAGTCACTCAATCAATCAATTAATAAATAATAAGCCACTCCTATAATCATTATTTATTAACTAAAATTGACATAATGATTATTTTTTCTGTAATTTTGTATATTATAAAATTTTAAATATAATACGATAATTTATAATAATTTTAAATTTTAATCAATTTTTTTTTCGTCCTTATTTTTAGTTGAATTTATTAAAATTGTTGAGACTATTATTTCGATTTGGTTATTAGTGTACACTTCTTCGCTAATTTTAAGATTTTATTTTTGATTTGGTGGAAGCTGACGATAACCTAAGCTATAGCAGGGTAGCCAGGTGTCGGGGTAGGCATTTCGAGATTTGATTATATCGAAATAAAATTTTAATCTAATTAATATATTATAAATTGTATTTAAGATAATTTAATCCAATTTGCAAATATGTCCACTCCACTTCAATTTAATGTAAATAGCATAAAATAGATTGAATTAAATATCTTTTGCAAAACTTTGAGCGTAAATTTAAATGAGTAATTCAAAATTTAGATTCATATATATAAAGAATTTGGATTGAATTAGATTTAAACTTAAACGAATAAAGAGATAATATGTTATATAAATAAATTAGTCTATTTATAAAATATCTAACGTTGTTTTGTTAAAATAACATTTTCAACTTTTACAATTAAATTTTTTTAATTATAATTATTACTTAATTATTTTTTATTTTTTTCATAAATCTTAAAAAAATTGAAAATAAAATAAAAAATTACAGAATTAACTTTGAAAAAATAACTTTCTTTTACACTTATACAAAAATAATTTATAATATTAAAATTAATTGTATTGAATATAAATTAGCGAATTAGCAAATTAAATTTAATTTAATTTACAATCTAATTCACAAATATCAAAGTGCCAAATTTTAATGCCCAAATTAATCTATAAAATTTTCAAGTTAAATTTAAATAACGTAAATTAGTGGATTAAATTAGGTTAACTAAAATTTGTCTAGCCGCAAGTACGAGACGCTGACGTGGGGCTGATCGAACATTGCTTACACGGTATCACTTGGTCCTTACCCCAACAGTCTCTTGGTAACTCTTGATTTTTATGGCTAAGAGCCAATACCAGATAGCAATCGCCGAGGAAAGGGCAAAAGTCGCTTCGTCAAGTTGCAGCTCTGCAGTATAAATAATCTACAAAGGAACACAGTTTTCAATGCAGAAAATGATTGAGTTTGTAGATTTAAAACCTGGGCTTCCAGAAGAGATTACCCTAGAATGCTTGACTCGGTTGCATTACTCAACTCACAGATTTGCAACCCGAGTAAGTAAGGGATGGAGAGAGATGATTCAGTGCAGAGAATTTTACAATTACAGGAAAATGAATGGACTAACCAGGAAAGTAGTTTGCCTGGTTCAGGAGCTTCCGGTTCATTTGTGTTCGGGTGTTTTCAAACCGATGGGCTCGTTAGTAACGGGGTGACGGTTTTTGATCTTGCTAGCCAAATTTGGATCCAAACGGCCTTCTGTTGTTTTGCCAAGTGGCGAGCTCGAGTGGGAAACTTCTAGTGATCGGAGGGTGGGATACGACGAGTGTTAACCCGGTGAGCGACGTGTTTGTGTAATACTTCACGACTCGGAGTTGGAGGCAAGCCAAAAACATGCCAGACAAGCTGGCGGGCGCGATGAGAACAAGAATATGTTGAGTTCAGCCTGGTCGTACGATGTAGACAACGACGAGTGGACTGAGTTACCTCGGATGAGTCAGGACCGAGACGAGTGCGAGAGAGAGGTGATCCGTTCGGAAGTCTGGGTCGTCAGTGTGTTCAAAACTGATAGGCAAGGAATATTCGAAGGAGCGCTGAGTCATACCAAGTCCAGACGGGTGAGTGGAAGTGAGTTGAAAGCGCTTGTAATCCAACTCAGTGTCCGAGATCATGTGTTGGTGTGGGAAAAAAGGGGAAACACTTCTCCTGGGCTGAGCGTGACTCTGCAATCCGGGTTGACACGTGCCGACTGCATATGGGCCAATGGATCTTTGTTGCTGGGTTGGATTACCAAGGCGGCAAGAATTTTTTCTGGTGAAAGGTCGAAGTAGAAATTTTACTAAGGTAGATGTAGCGGAGGAGTTCAAGAGTTTTGTACAATCTGGTTGCCGTGTAGACATTTGACGTAAAATTGAGTGGTTGATGTTATTGTATTTTACTTGTAGGATCGTGCCTATGAATTATAGGCATAACTCATAAATTATAGGATCGTCCAACCCCAAATTGGGCTGCATCTGTCAGAAAATGAATAGCAGATGCATGTCAATGACCCAAATTCTTGACACATACAAATGGTTAAGTAGCGTTTATACAATAATTCAAATTCATGACATGTTTGTAAATTCTCTTTGTTCCCCAAAGAAAAAACTTATGTTTAATAATTAATACTTAAAACGATAAGTAATTGCATAAAATATTGTAATGTTTGATATAAATTGGGAGAATTACTATTTGATTTGGTGGTATTTATGAGTAAAATTAGATTTTTTTTTTTTTGGTCAAGCCCAGTAATGAAGGAAGAGTTGGTTGTGTGAGAAGTAGACCCAAATATGATGATTATGAATTAATCACATTGGTTGGACCAAACCAACCATATCTTCAAGCCTGTAATTGTCTCTGTCAATTATTTGTAATGACCTAATGTCGTAGTATTTAATACTTCGAAAACGTTATCTTATCTTCTTCTATCATTGTGGGTATTAGATAGTGTAAAATTATGATTTGTTAACATTTAAAATATAAATAGATCTTCTATTTCAATATATATATATATAGCATAATATTATTAATCAATATTTCTTGACTCTCTTCCGTTCCATTAATTCGAATGATTGAGAATTAAATATAACAATCAAAAGAGCCTTATACTATAGAAAAAATTATGGGTATGTAATTATTACTGGTGATGATACTCCAATGTTTTTATTTACTCAAGAAAGTGGAAGATAATGATAGTATCTTTCTTGTCTTGGGTAATTATTTCTAGAGGAAAAAAATGCTTTTAATATTTTATTTGAGATTAAGATTTTTTTATTAGATTTTTAAAATTAAATTAAAAAATATTTTACAACATTAATTTTTTATGAGAATTTAATAATATTTAATTATTTAGTTATCGTTTTAAATTGATAAGGATATGAATTTTTTTTCCCCCTTTTTTCACAAGTAATACAAAAATGAAAAAAGGAAAGGAAAGGTTAAGAAAGAATGGATAATGATTAGTTGATGCTTCCCACGTAATACAATGTTAATGATATTTAGGCTGCCGACAAAGATAGATGTGATGTTCGGTCAACGATAATTAATTAATTAAAATTAGATGTAATAAATAAATACACTATAATTATTTGATTTTAGACGTAGTTTTAGTCATTAAGTTATGCAATTTCATTTGTTGTTTATGGGATTGATATGGACATTTGCTCCGTGATAAGGATTGTTAACTAAAACAATCTTACTTATTTATTAGTGCACAACAACAACCAATGTAATTATTATTTGACAAAAACAATAATAAACGTATATTTATATTGACTTTTTAAATAATTGACGTATTTATATAACCCATCGTGAATATAATTAAAATAATAAATTAATAATATAATATTATATAACAATATTGCTTATATTGGTTCACACAAATTAAGATTGATTTGGTGCAAAATTTATACTACTTTTAAATAAACTAAAGCTACTTTGTACTAAATATGTATTTTAAAAGGCGTCGAAGTACTTCTTTCTATACATATAATGTCTGGTGGTTTTGGTCTAGTCATCTATTGTTGCTGATATCCATTATTTTAATGTCAATGATGGGAAATGGTTTGACTATAGCGATGACAAATAGCATTATTATCATGTAGAAAATTGAAGAATTTTGAATACTTGTATTCAATGGCATTATTAGTGAAAAATATCATAGAACATGGGAATTGTGTTTAATTATTTTATCAAAGTCAGAATAAACTTTAGCGAATCTTCATAATGATTTTTAATGGGATATATTTAAGTATAATGAGAATAATTACCAATAAAAATAATAAAATATTTAAATTTGCCTACGGTAGGCGAAAATATTATTTATCAAAATATTAATAAAAATAAATGGAATTTATTATTATATATATTATTAAAGTATAGTAGAAATACTGTAATTTTAAATGAAACCTTATAGATTATTTTACCTACATATATTTGAACAAGATTTATGATCCATAAATATATATAAATTTTAACATATTAATTTAAAAATTTAAATCATTTGAGAATGTTTTTTCTTTGTATTATAATTTTTTCTTTTATTCTTGTAAATTTCATAATAATGCCAAATATTCTATCTCACATTTCTCTAAGGCCGTACATGAATTATTGAACATAAATCCCTTTTTTAATTTACGAAGAAAAAAAAATAATTATTATATTGTATTTAAGCCTAGAGACAAACTAACAGTATGTCAATTTGCATCCATCAAAGATCAAACTAGTGATGGGAATTATAGATTCATATATCATTCATCCAATTCAATCCAACGGGCGTGGAAGTGATTTTAATTTTCATTTTCCATAAACAAAATTTAGAAAACGTTTTATGTTTTCTATTCTTAGTTTATTCCCATGTTGCCACAGATTACAGTCCTTGTTCATCATCAATACCCACGTGTGTTCTTCCCATTTTTATTACACCACAAAAATACAAATAATTATTTTTATATTTTTAATTTGTTTTTCTATTATTTTGTTTGTTAGAAGAGCTTACGCTTTATCTTATTGTTTTTTTTGGTGATTTTTCAATAGAGAGAAAATAATTTTTTAATGGTCAAAAATTCTTTTCAATTTTCTTTTTTATGTCGTTGTCATTAAAAAAGAAAAATAATTTTTCAACTTTCTAAAATATATATATTTTTTATGTTTAATTTGTTAAAAGATGTACATGACAATCAAATAACTAATAATTCTTTGTTCAAATATTTATACAAAATTTATTTTAAAAAACTTTAACTTAGCGAATTATCCATTAAAAAAATATATCTCGCATTTTTTATTTTTTAAAAATTATAAAATTTAACAAAACTTTGTGTTTGAAGTTTAAATTCCTTAAATGATTTTGATTGATTTATGAAAATATATTATGTCTTCTTCAAGTCACCCTAAAGTTTACTAATTTGTTAACTTTATTTGACTAATAAAAGGTTAACGTGGGATTTTTTTTTCTTGTTTAAATGATATTGTTGAAATATCAAATTTAAATAAAAATAGACAATACAACTAACATGATTGAAAGAGAATCAAAATCTTTAACCAAACAATTCTCATATTGTTAAAACTAATTATTCCTCACAATAAACTTTAATAAATATTTTAAAAGAAGAAAAATAATATTATATTATTTATTTAAAAAAAAAATATATCACACTATTTAAAAAATAATGTTATTTAGTATATCAAATATTTTATAAATTAAATGATATGACATCTCATATTATTAAATTAGCTTAAAATATTATCATTCTAAAATTTAAATTTAAATTTAAATTTAAAAATAAATATTATTTATTATTTGATCATAAGATTTCCCAAAAAAATTGTGTAATATAAATTTTTATAAAAGAAACTTGAAATTCCTGTTTGTTAGTGGACTCTGTAAGCTACATATCATTTTACTCCAAAAATATAAAAATTTAGATATTGTTCATTTTTCTATCGTGGGATCTCATTAAATATAATAGTTTTAGTATATATTTAGAAAAGGCCAAGGACTTTATTGAATTTGAGTAGAAGGTTAACGAACAATAAGCGACCGCAACTCGTTGTGCTGCCGACACGTAGCAGAGTCCAGTCGGTTCCCACCATACGATTCTACCTCATCCCACGAAACTCCAAGGAGGCTGTGACCGTGTTTTTGTACCCTAGCTGTTCGTCTGCGCGCTCAAAAATAATAATAAAAAATAACGAAACTAACAAAAATAGTTAAATGAAATTATGTAATTAATCCCTGTATTTTTTAAAATTAATAAAAAAATAACAAATATACTACAGTTATCTCAAATTCATATCTACTATTTAATTCCACAAAAATAAATAAGCACACAAACCATTTTAACATATTATAACTTTCTCAAAACTTTTAGTTATTTTCTTTTATATTTTCATAAAATATGTATAATACAATATTGACATTATATAAATTTACTAAGACTAACTTCCACCTAATTTTGTATTTCGTGACACTGTCTTTTTAATAAAATTCATTTTTTAATTTATATTTAATAATTTTATATTCTATCCCACTATCTTAATTTTAAATATAATTTTGAGATTAGTGATTAATATATAAATTACTTACTATGTTTTCAAAGTACAGGGACTAATTTGATATATACCCGAGAAAATTATACAGCTTCATTCCTCTCGTCTTATGACGGCACTACATTTTTCTTTCCCTTACTGGTTGTCGAACTGCTAGACTGGCAACTTTCTCTTTCTTCTTCTTTCTCTCTCTAGAAGGAAAATAAAAAGGAAAATTGGATGGATTGAAAATGCGGTTTAGCTTTTGATTAAGGGCATCGCTTCCAAGGCAAGAAAGAAAAGAGAAAAAAGGGAAAATACGAAGAAGAAGCTAATTTACAAACAAAGGAAGAAAGAGTGAAAGAAAATCTCTCACTCTCACTTCCTACTTACTTATGACTCGCTGATGATTTTGATGTTCAACGCTCTTTTCTCTCACTTACAGTTGCAGATCTGAGCACTCGCTTTTTTCCATAAAGATTTTCCTTCACTTTCTCTTTCTCTCCGTGTATTTATTCATCCATGCGCCGCCATTCCATCAGCAATATTTCTCTCTACATCTCTCTGATTCTCTCTCCAGGTAACTACTTTTTAATTTCATTGGTTTTTGTTGAACTTTTACTTTTGAGATTTTTTTTTTCTTCTGGTTTGGTGAATTTAATCGGCAATCAAACAGAGAATGTAAAATATAAATATGTTTACATTTTCTTTTTTAATTTTTTTTGGTTGCTGGGAAAATGGAGAAAAGGAAATGTTTAAAAATATTTGGAAATGAGAGAGTCAGAAAGTCAACTCGAATTGAGCTTATGTTGAGTGTTTGTTTCATTGCTATTTTTCCTGTCTGAATTTCCGCTTGAATTTAGTATAATTGACCTTTTTTTTTCCGGGAAAATGTTAAGATGATGTGTTGAAACATTAGGTTATATCGAGAATTAGGTGAGTAGACAACTAATTTAAAGTTACTGACCGTTATAGAAATTGATTTTGTTTTCAGTGCGTTGAAGAATTGAGGTGTGAGTAGCAATGTCGTCAAAACGCGGATCGAAATCGAAGAGATTCGATACCAGTGGTGGGAGAGCTGCTAATTCTCCGTCTTCTTCAACGACGTCTTCTTCCAAGCAGTTTCTAGAAACTTCTATTGATTGTCAGAGTTCGCCAGCTTCTTCATCAACTCGAAGTAAGCCGCAGTATTTATACACCGAAAATTCGTCGTCCAAAGAAAATGTTACAGTAACCGTCCGTTTTCGTCCACTAAGGTGCATTCTATATTCAATTTCAAAATCGCTATATACTTAAGTGATTTACAATTTATCAGAAGAATCCTTTAAAATTATGAAAACCGTTGTGTACCTTATTTAAAATTAATCAGATAACTCCCTTGGAAGTTTCATAAATCTATGAGAAACTTCCCAGGTAAGTAAGGTTGATGAATGATTTTATGTGATTGGAAATGTATTTCAATGAGTGCTAGAAAATTGATGTGGTTATTATAAAATGTAGTCCTAGAGAGATTCGACAAGGTGAAGAGATTTCATGGTATGCAGATGGAGAAACTATCGTGCGGAATGAGCATAACCCATCAATAGCATATGCTTATGGTAAATTTCATGTATTTCGTTGTTTATATAGCATTTGGTGGAATTATATTCATATACTCTGGTTGACTGCATAGTTAGTCAGTTGAAACTTTAAACATTAAATGACTTATATTTGCTGTTGGAATTCTGTTTTCAAGTTTCAGCCTCAGGTTACTGCAGATCTGTGCAACTGTTTTCATTAAAAAAAATCAGTTATTTTAACACCCTGTTTTGTGCAACTGCTTTTCTCTCATTATTATTTTGTATTCTTCTAAAATCATGCTGGAGTTCTCAGTTCATTAAAATATATAGGTAATGCCTATTAAATTTTGTACTTGAGTACCGCAATTGTTTTGACACAAGTGGAAATTGGAAGCATTGCAATTTTGTTTTGCTGATTTAACTTGTCTCTGATTCGTGCATGAAACCAAATTAAGGGAGTTTAGCTAGTTTGAATTTGTTTTTGTGCTTTTTTGTTATGCTCTCATTTGTATTTGCTCATTCTACTCTTTGTTATATTCTTATTTAATAGAAGACGAGCATTGTTTTGGGGGCTTACTTAATTAAATATGTCCATTTGGAAATAACAGATTTTCGTAGAATTACTATGCTCCCCATTTTTTTTTTCTTTGAGGAAAACTTCTCAACAAGTGCAGGAATATTGCATGTTCATCTTGTTTATATTTAACCTTTTAACCTTTTTTTTATCTCAGTTCTTTTCCTTTTCCTGCTTGCTTCTAGATCGAGTGTTTGGTCCTACAACCACAACACGTCATGTATATGATGTTGCTGCTCAGCATGTTGTCAATGGTGCAATGGAAGGTGTAAATGGTAATTATTGATTTCCCTATGCTTGTCAAACTTATTTCTTGTATCTTTTTTTTTTTTTTAAATCTTGAATCAGTGTTTACCTTCCAGAATAATTTTTCTGTTTTTGCAAACTAAAATTTGTTTATTCTTTGGATCTTTTTATCGCCGCCTTTTACTTGTCCAAAAAAAGTGAAATAATTCAATCCTTGATCAGCGGCAAAGTCAAGAATTTACATTATCACAGGCTAACCTAAATTTTGTTTCAGTGAATTACTTACCTAGACGTCCTGCCTAGGAATTCCCTCTTTTTTAAATAAACCTGCATGGTGAGAGTTTCTTTAACAGAAAAGTAAGATACATATAGCTGGACTATCCTTTTTTCTTTTTAAAAGGACAATAATAAAGCAAGACTATAAAATATTATTGATTTATTCTCTATGACGTTTTAGAGACGAAATAACCTAGTAATGAATTTGGAAAAAGGTATTTGGAGTCCAGAGGGATAAAATATTTGAGATTAATAATCAAATGCTTGATAGGGTGCTCACATGATGAACAAAAGTCTTTTTGATCCTTTTAGAAAGAAAATTAGGAAGTCCAATAAATTGAGTGAAAATGGGTGATCGTTCATTGCTTTGAAATTGATAAGTAAAATTTGAAACCCAAGAAACAGAAAAGGAACTCGGTAGGTTTTAATATTTTCCTTTTGTTTTTCCCACAAGGTTTTGTACTTTTCTGGAAAGAGAACATGGCGAATTGATTCTTTTTTTATCCTTCTAAAAGGAATATTATTACATCCAAATAAATTGGAAGTGGAAACTGCAAATATATTTTTTGTCTTTAAACAAGGTGACAAGATGACATCAATAGGATGTTGAATTGGTTATGGGATGGGTTATTTCATAATTTATGTACTTTCTTAAAGATTGATAATTAGAAATTTATTTTATGGCTAAATTTTGCTAAGATATTATGGTGGACCATGAGAGGGTGTTAACCTACAATGAAACTAAATAATGGAATATGCCCAGGGGCATGTTTGTGTTATCTGCAATAGTTATGAATCGTTCACTTTGTGTTATCTCATCCAAACAGGAACCATCTTTGCATATGGCGTGACCAGCAGTGGAAAAACTCATACAATGCATGTAAGAATAAATAATTACTTACCTCTTATTTTCTATATTTTTTATCCAGTATACATTTGATTCATAATTCCTTAAAAAACTGTTTTTTCATGGTAGGAAATAGGTATAAGTTCATAACATAGGTTTATGAGTTAGTACACAGAATAGGAAAACTGTTGCCAAGTTCCTGCACTTTGGTATCCCTTTTTTCAGATAAACTCATTGTTAAAGTTAAATTTTTAGAGTAAGTACTGCAAATAGTATGCCCTTCTACAAGCTAAAAGTTATTTCCAGTGCAATGGATAATGCTTTTTTTTTTTGAGTTCAAAAAAAATTTTGATGTGCCTTATCATTCTGCAAATCCTGAAAAATATATTCTGTATCATTAATACATTAACTAAGTGTAATGACTATACTATACTGGTGGTTATCTTGATTGTAACATATGCCCTTAGAATCTTTAGAAGCTATTTCTTTGAGTTTGAAAGCCTTTTGCCCTTTTTTGTAAGCAAAATTGTTCTGTTTATACTTAATCCATCATCAGTGGTGGATGAGCTTGTTATGTAGTGATTGTTCAAGCTATGAGATTTGGTTTCAAAAGCATTACCATTATGCTTATATTACTAAAATGTCAATGGCAGGGTGATCAGAGGTCCCCTGGAATTATACCATTGGCAGTGAAAGATGCTTTTAGTATTATTCAAGAGGTATGGTATTGTTTATTGGAATACTTAACCACAGCACTTTGTGTATGATTCTTTGCTGTAATACTAAAGTTCAAAATTAATCTATGCCCCTAGACTCCAAATCGAGAATTTCTTCTGCGAGTTTCATACTTGGAGATTTATAACGAGGTGAGCTTCTTCCATTCTCTCTAATTAGCCTGTATAATAATGGTGCTCTCTATTGTGATTTCTGTGTACACAACCCTCAAATAATGTAGCTCAAGTGATTTGTTACTATCCTTTAAGGTTTTCTTCATTTTCAGGTTGTTAATGACTTGTTGAATCCAGCCGGACAGAATTTAAGGATTAGAGAGGATTCTCAGGTATTCATCTATCAGTATTCAATGCATATTTATTGTTTACTCTGGAATTATTTAAGTGGTGGAAGTGTTACTGATTTTCTTTGTAAGTCATAGATAGAGTCAATGGTCCTCTTATATTTCTCATCTTAGAGAACTGTCCTGGGAGACTTATTACATTTTGAAAACTGACTCTATGCAATTTCTAAGTGTTACTTTGGAAAGGCAGCACGAAAGAAGCTTATGCTTTTTACCTTGGCCTAGGAGCTCCCTTGAGATTGCATTAAAGAGGAAATCATGATTCATAAGACTTTAGGAATATCCACAGACTATCTGTTGCAAGGCATAACTTTGATTGATGGGTTACTGCAGGATACCTTTAGTTTTCTTGCATTTATATGGGATTCAACTAAGGTTTGGTTGGTTCTTGGATTGCATTGCTTGGCAAAATTATAGCTTTTATGAATTGTGGCATTTGTTATGGGAAGCAGTGCTCCAGTTGATTGTGTGAGATTATGTTTTAAGCTAAGACAATCTTTTTATGGAATTTGATTTCAGGAGCACTGCTTTTGGTTTGAGGGTCATTCTATGTGTAATTTCCCTTTGGTTCTAGGATGGGATGAACCTTTCCTGAGTAAGCTTGTTAAATCTACACTTGGTCTTGCTGGATATGATAACAATGTGGAAGCAATGAGTTAGTTATTGGACTCGGTAGAAATTTTTAGCTTAGAGGACTTGTGTAGGTGTGATGGGATTCAACTGGGAAAGGTAGCCATGGCATGCTGAACCATATGGCCACAAGCTGCTTCTTGATGTTGCTGTGCTTCCAGGCTACCCTTTTGGTATTCCCACCTCTGTGATGCCTTTGCGACAGGCATAACTTTAACTAGAGTATGTCATTAGTAATTTAGCGTCAAGTGTGCACAGATTATATACTTTAATTTTGTGGGTATTTATGCTTAAGCTGGTTTTGAATGAATTTTAGTTGGCCACCACTAGAAACCAGATGACAGGTCTGCCCAGTTACTCTACTCGGTTGTCATTAACATTCACTATTTCAACCATTTACTTAAGCATCCCTGATTCCTCTATGATGGAGCCAGTGAAGAAAAGAAATTTGTATTACATAGTTTTCTTTATTTAATTTATATGCAACATAGCATTATTGAAAGTGTGTTATTCACTTTTAGTTAATTGGTTTTTTTAGGGAACATTTGTTGAAGGTGTAAAGGAAGAAGTTGTATTATCCCCTGCTCATGCCCTTTCCCTTATTGCAGCTGGAGAAGGTAAATTTGCTGTCTTATTCTGTCATATAGGGAAATTGAAAAAGTGAAAAGTTAACATGGTTGGATCACAGTGGAGCTGTATGGTTGTGTTTGGAGAGTGCCTATTTTATCAAAACTAGTATAAACTATCTGTTAAAATAATTCAATGTAATAAAGAGTGGTTTATGTATCTTATTATCATATTATGTAGAGTTTTTTGAGAAGTTGGCTAACCTATCATGTTAACTGGTCGAAAATTGACAGTTTATGCCCTTTTCTCTATAATACTGTTTGTGAAATTCGCTTCAGACTTTGTGATTAGATCTTGGTTTTTGATAACAGAGCACAGACATGTTGGGTCTACAAATTTCAATTTGCTAAGCAGTCGGAGCCATACAATATTTACACTGGTACTAATGCAGTATACCCTGGAAGCAGATTTGTAAATTTATATCTTTCCTTCCTTTGATTGCTTTTCCTCTACATTGTTGTTACTTATATTTTCTTGATGAGACTGTTTGGTTCAAGTGAAAGTTGTTGACTCAGACAAATGATCATGCCTGAGCTCTTTCATCCTCCTAACTGCTAAAGTGGTCCAGATCATACATTGTGTACTTACTAGGTCATAAAGATCTTATCATGCATACTAATGAATAGGATAAAATACGGTTTATAGTTTCCTTTGTTCATCTGAGTCTTCTCAGGTTTTGCAAGCTATTTTCATGACATGAAGCCCTGTTAATAGCTAGAACAATTTGTTCTCTTTCTTAGTCTTCACTTGATAACTATTTTGAAAGATTCGTAATTTGACTCATAACTGCACCTTTCCTTGTCCTTGTACATCTTTGATGGTCTTAGATCCTTCCCTTTCCGACAGCATGAACTGGATTTCTTTATCTCTTTCACTCTGAACCATGTACTTTTGCCTTCTCATTTTGAGTAAATACGACCCTGATTGTCATTTGATTAAGAGTTGGTTCATTATAGTTTCTAATATTTCTGTTCTAGCTTTTGCGTGTCTTTCCAATCCTGTGCTCCTGCAGTTCTGGTTTACTTTTTTGGACCTTCATTGTAATAACTGCTGTTAGCAAATCATTATGTGTTAACTAGGTGTTTTTGGAATTTTGGGAATTCATTATGTTTGTGTCTATTTATTCTCTATCATTTTCTTTGTTAATTTCCACAATCTACTCCATCTGTGTCTAATCATTCATCTGTCTCTTCACACTTGCATGCATTTAAATGGTTGAGATCTCTCTTGGTCTGATTTCTGATGTACATGTTACTAATTTGACCTTTCTGTGAGAATTTATTTATGCATATATTTTGAATCAATTTCTATACGATGCGGGAAATTCTTATTGGCTTTTAATTATTTTAAGACATGATGTTCATGCCTTATTTCACACTGAGTTTGCATGATCATCTTTTGGGATAATACACTTCATCTACCACCCTCACTTATGCATATTGACTTATTTGTTTCTTTCCTTGTATCTACTAATTTCTTTCCAACCTCATTCTGTACAGACAATAGAAAGCAGTCCATGTGGTGAAAATAGTGGAGGAGAAGCTGTAAATCTATCTCAACTGGTAATTTCCGAGGCCTTATTCCCAATAATGACTTGGGTTAATTGTTGACTACCAGTTTAGGTTTCTAAATTTAATCTATGCTCGATTTTCAAAATATAAGCTGATGTTTGTCTCTTTATTTTCAATAGAACCCTTTTTAGTTGCATATATTTTGAGTTCAGTGATTTCTCTTTTAACTTTTCCAAATTTTACTTATACCTGCAGCACCTCATCGATCTAGCAGGTTCCGAGAGCTCAAAGGCTGAAACTACTGGTGTGAGGAGGAAAGAGGGAGCCTATATTTATAAAAGTCTGCTAACTCTTGGAACTGTGAGGCCTCTTATACTGTTCTTACGCAGTGGCCTGAGTGTTATTGGTGTACATGCTTCCTTTTTTTTATCTGTAAATCAACCGTTGACCATTTATGCATAAGCAAATATCTGTAGGGGGTACGCATTGAGACAACAAGCACAACATAGGAATGTATATGGGACTGATACACCTCAATTTTTACACAATTTTTGAATAGTTGGATTAAAACTTTCAGTGGTTTAGATTTCATCTAAAATTTATAATATGGGAATAACATATTATTTCTAGTCTCAAATCATTGAAGTAATTGATTCAACAGCATAAAAAATTACAGCCATTGACGGAAGCCCAAATTCATTGATGTATAATTTACATTTTTTTTGTATTTTGTGCTATAAATGGTCATGGAATTAGGACTCTGTTACTGTTCCTCTGTGTACTTTTTATTCTGTTGTGTCATATAAAGTAATTGCTCTTGGAAACAAACAGCAAGTGCAAACTTAAGTGAGCCAAGCCGTGTTTGATTGATACATATTTCTGTGTTGCCATGACTTAAGAACGCTTGTGAGGTGTGTTTATCAATTTCATGGAATTTATGCACTGGTATTATATTGTGCTATATAACAGTGAAATAAAGTTTTATATATCCATGTCTCTCTCTTATTTTTTGGTTGCTGAATTTGTTGAGTTGAACCTTTTGTTGTAAAAATAAACTTACTTGGGATATATAACTTGTGATTGCTGTAGGTTATTTCAAAGTTAACAGATGGTAAGGCCACTCATATACCATATAGGGACTCTAAATTAACCCGGCTCCTACAATCTTCACTAAGTGGTCATGGCCGTGTTTCTGTAAGCACTATTAATTTTTTAATATTTTTTTAATTTATTTTTTATATTTTTTATATTTATATTTATATTTTTTTTCAGAGATGCATGTTCTGTTTGAATGCCAGACATATTTACACACATCAGCCTATTCTTTTGGAAAGTTGTTTCATGCCATGACGTCCTCTTTTCATTGTTCTTTGTTTGAAATTCCAGCTCATTTGCACTGTTACTCCTTCATCAAGCAGTTCTGAAGAAACACATAATACATTGAAATTTGCGCACCGTGCAAAACATATTGAAATTCAAGCATCTCAGAACAAGGTATTTTTTCTAACTGTATGGATCTCTGAAATATTAGCACTCAGCAGGTTTTGTGATAAACTAATATGAATCTCCAGATTATTGATGAGAAATCACTTATAAAGAAATACCAAAATGAGATACGCTGTTTAAAGGAAGAATTAGAGCAATTGAAGAGGGGTATCGTAACAGTTCCTCAACTGAAAGATATTGGAGAAGACGATATTGTACTCTTAAAGCAAAAGGTGAGCATATCATCAAATTCAACTCGTTGACTTATTGTTCATTTTTAGCAAAAATCTTGCTGCCTATAGAGATTTTAAACAAATTTCTTGCATAAATCTTGTTCTCCTCGTTTCATTTTTTCCTTTCAAGTTTTTAGTTGTTTTATAAGGGGAAGACACTATTTAGGGCACAAGAAGCAAAATGGTTGATATTAGCAATGAATTTTTTTTTTTTTTTGTTTAGTAGGATAACATCCAATTTTTAGTCCTAGCGGAAACTTTGCATCTGTCAGGTATATAGATCCTTGGAAATAAAAGGCCACTTTTCTCCCTTTAGTTTAATATTGCATTCATTTTCCTAGTATTTTCTTTGTTGCCAAAAACCCTGCATAATGTTAATCAAGACTCAATGATAACTTGGGTATACATGGTGCGGTGGAGAATGCACAAAATATCTAAATGGAGTGGAACTGCAACCGAATGGCATACAAGAACGAATTTTTCTCAAACTGGGGATTTGGCATATGGAATTATATCTTGCAACCATGATAGGACTGTTGAGTTGACATGTAGTATGTCATTGGCATCGATTGACATAGTTCTTAGATTTATTTCTTTTTTTACTTCTACTTTCATCATGATCGTGTGATGACATTGTCACCTTTTAACACGTTTTTATCTGACAAAGAAATGGTATGTTGACTTCTATTATTCCTTTTCTGTACCATGGTGTGTAAAGCTAGAAGATGGTCAATTCAAGCTGCAATCAAGATTGGAACAAGAAGAAGAAGCTAAAGCTGCTTTATTGAGCAGAATACAAAGATTGACAAAATTAATTTTGGTCTCTTCAAAAGCTTCACAACCATCAAGAATCCCTCATCACCATGGTCCAAGGAGAAGACATTCCTTTGGGGAAGAAGAGGTGCCATGATTATTTTACCCAAACTGTTTGTGTATTTTGTTTGTGCCCTTTTCACTTTTGAATTTTAATTTATTTGTTCTATTCTTATTAATTTCATTTTGGCTGGATGGCCTGGGTGCTTATCTTGAAAAAATCTTCTCTCAACTTTCTTTGATTTGGTTATAGTTATCTAATTAATAAAAATTTGCAGCTTGCATACCTACCACACAGAAGGCGGGATTTAATCTTGGATGATGAAAATATTGACTCGTATGTTTCTCTGGATGGGACTTCTGAAACAGCAGATGATACGATTAAGGAGGAGAAAAAGAGCCGGAAGCATGGATTGCTAAACTGGTTAAAGCTACGAGTATGTATATTACAGATTGCTATTTCTATAGTGTATATTGATGTTCTAAAGATCAATCATATCAGCTTATATGAGGCTCATGAACAGAGACTTGGGTTTGATTTGTTCCATTAATCTATCCTACCTGATGAACATAGAGATATTGTCGTTCATGATCTTCTCTTGATATCATATTCAGCCCCGTATCTAGTGTTGCTATACTTTCTATTTATTTTGATATTTCCAATAAGAAATTTAAGCCTACTTTATTTTCATATGTAAATGACTATGTTTCATTTAGTTGCTCTTTGTTATAATCTATTAGCTTGAGTATTTGCCCTCAGTGTAATTATTAGTACTTATGGTTGACTATATTTCTGACACTTCTTAAGCCATTCGCAGAATTTTTCATTTTTGCTTTATTCTTAACATGTTCCTTTAGCTAGTTTTGAAGTTGAAGAAATTTAACTGTTCTCTGATTAGAAGCGAGATAGTGGCTTGGGGCAATTGACAAGCAGCAGTGATAAATCAAGCGGAATTAAATCTAGTAGTACCCCTTCAACCCCTCAAGCTGGAAGCAATAATTTTCCTGCAGAATCCAGACTTTCTCACTCTCTACTAACAGATACATCTCCATCAGCGGATCTTCTCTGTGAGGCTAGACATGATGGTGATATTCCTGAGGACAATTTCCTTGGGCAAGAGACACCATTGGTATGCAGAACCTTTTTTTCCATGCATTATTTGAAAATTTATCTTGGAGCGAGCAAGTCTATCGTCTCCATTGACTCATATTATAATTGATGAAATATGTTTTAGTCAAATAAGTGGAATACTTGCACTGCTTTCTGTTGCTACTAATCCATCCTTGAATCATTAATGTCCATGTGATTTCATATTATCTTCTTGCAATTATATGAAGCCATAAGTTATGTCTTTAGTAATTTCTGTCAAGTAAATTATTGCAAGATAAGCAGTTTTCTGTAAGGATAACGTCCCCACCTGAGTGTTCTCTCTCTTTCCCTATCTGCATAGAAAACTGGGAGTGGTAAGGTTCGTCCTGAGCCTTCTGATTCCCTTCCTTAATAACTGAGTTTACCTTTTGGGTTCAATTTTTGTTTATTATTTATTTATTTATTTTTAATAAGAATGTATTATGCATAGTCTACAAGGTCTGAAGGCCTCGCCTTGTCTGTTGCAGACAAGCATTAAAACAATTGATCAGATTGATCTTCTAAGGGAGCAACAGAAGATTTTGTCCGGAGAAGTGGCACTCCATTCAAGTGCCTTAAAGCGATTGTCCGAAGAGGTTGCCAGAAACCCCCAGAAGGAACAACTTCAGGTAATATATTACTCATTTGTCATCTTGATTGCTCACTACTTCTGATGTGCTTAAGAGTAATCTCTTGGTCTTTTTCGTCAAGGTGGAGATAAAAGAGTTAAGAGATGAAATCAAGGGTAAGAATGAACAAATTGGTTTGCTTGAAAAGCAAATTGCAGATTCCATCATGGCTTCACACAACAAGATGGAAAACTCAGAAGTGTCTCAAGTAAGTTTAGGCTACTTTTTTCTTGCTGTAGCGCTAGCCTCTCAATGAAGCCTGTCTTAATTCTCTGTTGTTTAATGCAGCAGTCTATTGCTGAACTAGTGGCACAGTTAAACGAGAAGTCCTTCGAGCTAGAGGTGATCAATCTGCTGTGTATCTTAGTATTGTTTTCAAATTGAAGCTACAAACATGATTAGAAAATGAAAAGGATATCATCAAGAGAAAAAATAAGATGAAAAGGATGATGTGAAACTTTCTTTTGGCAAACTTTGCCTATTTCTTTTATCCGATGTTTCTAGTTTTATCTGACTGTTGTAGATTATTTCTCTTTCCAGGTTAAAGCTGCTGATAACCGCATAATTCAAGAGCAGCTCAATCAAAAGGTACAAATTTTACATAGCACTGTGTACAAAATTATACCTATAGATAGTATTTTGTTTGGCTATAATGTTACTGGCCGGTTCTAACTTGACGTCACCATTCTACCAGATCTGTGAATGTGAAGTATTGCAGGAAACAATTGCCTCCCTAAAGCAGCAGCTCACTGATGCACTGGAGTTGAGAAATTTTAGTCCAGTAAGCAGTTATTCACAACGATTCAATGAAGCAAAAAGCCTCCAAGGGGAGCATCAAATCGACAAAGAAATTGCAGTGTTGAACAACATAAATAAAGACCCACGTTTACAAGCACAGGTATTTGTATTCCTTAAAGCTCTTTCATGATGTTTGTGGTTAGTTGAAGTGACATCCTGTAGCCACATATTTGCATTTCTCCCCATTGCTCCCCATTCCAAAAAATACGAAATAATAAAAACAGAATGAAAAAGGAAGAAAATGGGGGCCATTAAGGAGGCCACAAGTCCTGGTTTCAAATTTTCAAATAATTCTACCTGAGCATCCAGGAGTGGATGTTGCCCAACCACGTTCATTTTGTTGAACTTCTTGAGAAGCTCCACAGAGAGAGGTTTGGAGAATGCCTATGGCTATGGTTGTAACAAATTTGCATTGAAATGGTGTCTTTATGACATCTGCTTCCTCGTAGTTTCTTATAATCACAGTTGTATAAATTTAGTTTGTTTTCCTGCACTTGAATCAACATTGCAGCTAAGTTCTTGCTTTATCCTCAATCAGGAAGCTGAGATTGAAGAATTGAAGAAGAAAGTTGGTGAACTAACCAAGTCTAAAGAACAGCTAGAACTTAGGAACCAGAAATTGGCAGAGGAAAGTTCATATGCAAAAGGACTAGCCTCAGCTGCTGCCGTTGAGCTGAAGGCACTGTCAGAAGAAGTTGCTAAACTCATGAATCATAACGACATACTAATTGCTGAGTTGGCGGCTGCTAAGAGTTCCTCAACCCAGCGCAGAACAACTGCAGTACGGAATGGCCGTAGAGATAATCAGATCAAGAGACACAGCCAAGATGGGTCAGCCTCACCCTCTGATCTGAAGAGGGAATTGGCTCAAAGCCGGGAGAGAGAGCTTTCATATGAAGCTGCCCTTGTGGAAAAGGATCAACGGGAGGCGGAACTGCAAAGAAAGGTTGAGGAATCCAAGAAAAGAGAAGCTTATCTGGAAAATGAACTTGCTAACATGTGGGTTCTTGTTGCTAAGTTGAAGAAGTCCCATGGCACGGATACTGATGTTCCCGAGTCATCAAGAGAAAATCTACGGTTAGATGGCTTCGGGATTTAAGCGATCACAACGGCTAAAGGTGTGTGTGAAACGATCCTCTGGGATTGGTTCAAGAGTTAGTAATCTTAAAAAAATTTGTGGTGTGCATTGGAAGTGGGACGGGGGTGGTGGTGTAGTCCAAATGAGCTCTCCATTTTTTTTTTCCGCTTGATTCTTGAGAAATGTTGTAGTAACTGGGTTTTCAATTTTCTGTTTCCTCCTATTCTTGTTCCCATATGTGTAGAGGGATTATATGGTAGGCAATGTTAGCGTGTTCGTCAGTATTGAAGTCAATATTGTTTTTTTCCTTTTCCCAATAAATTTAATTAAATTCTCTTCTGACCTGAATCATGACCTTATTTAAAATAAAAAAAAAATTATGCAACGTGAATATTGTCAATATAATTAAATTTCGATGAATATCGAGATGTTATAACTTTCAAGTCACAATTAATATTAAATTGAGCACACATATCAAATATTAATATTAAATATTAATAAGAAAAAAAATAAATTTTGTTAAAAATTAGTATTATTAAATAATAAAATAAAAATAAGTATAGTTTAGATCTATTTTTTAACTATATATTCGTTAGTTAACTATTGCATGCTTTATGCAAATACAAGCTTAAATAAGTAGAGAACTCTTAAAAAAAAAATAAAAATTGTATAATTACATGTTGCTACTTATTATTAGTGGTCTTTTTCTTTCTTTCTTGTGCCTGTGGATAGCTGTTTCTTTCCGGTCCTTTCATGTGCATAACACGTCATTCAATTCCTGCCCAAATCTAAAAGCGCAATGTACAATAACGTAATTAACATTTTTTTGTTAAATCATAAAAATTAAAATTTCTAAAATGTTTCATTTGAAATTATTTTAAAGATAATAATATTACTTGACAACAATTGATATGCAAGGCACTTCCATTCAAAAAATTAAAATATCTGAATTTTTATATTCACACACACACACACACACATGCTTGAATAAGTCCCTAACTCTTATAAAAATGATCTTGAAAAATTATCTAATCAATTCAAATCACATATATTTAAAACATATTCGATAATATTAGTTTTCGCTTATTTTTAAGAATGAAGTTATAAAAAAATATTTAATAACACTAATTTTTTATGAAGACACTTTTATTTTTTAACTAACATTTGACACTTTTAACTGCTATCCTACAATAACTATCAAACTACAATAATTGCGAGGCCGAAAACGCCATTAATCTTCTCTTTCATTATTTTTATCATCGGTTAAATTTAAATTAATGTTTCTTAGAAAAAAATAAAAAACTAAATTAATGCATCCGTGACAAAATTATAGTGAATAGGTATACTGATAACATAATAAGTCTGGTTTCACCAAATAACTTTTATGATATGGAATTTTAACTATTAAAATTTAAAAAAAAAAAAAAAAAAAGAAAGTCCTATCTAAATATTTCTCTATACTTTAAAAAAATTAAATGACTTTTAACGCTAAAGAATATGTTGACCAATTTAGTAAAATTTAAGATATATATGACTCTAAATTCAATATAAAAGAAATTAGAGTCAACTTCATAACAGTGTTGTGAATTTCACTCAAATATTATTCGAAAATATTTAACAAAATAAGTAATAAAATATTAATTGTTTTATTATCAAAATTATATATATACCAATTCATTCAATTGACAAATTATTCATTTGAAATGGTGAAAATTTGAATGTCACTTGAAAAGTACAATATAATTAAAGATATATAATCAGTTACTGTCAAAATTTTAATTTCAATTGAACTACCCAAATTTTATATTAAATGAGCATTTATTATATTTTGAAATTATCCAAATATTAACTAGAGACTAGAGTGTTCTCTTTTTCACTTTTCTTTCTCATTTCCCATTCCCACCCAGTTAAGACAAATCGGTTCGGTGGGCAAATTGGTTCGTCTATCTCGTTAATTTGTCTCAAATCCTTTAAACAATGACACCAGATGGCCTTAAAAACGGTAAGACAAAATGATTTTTAATTGAAAACAATAAAAAAGAAAGAAAAGAGAAAAAGGAAAAAAACCTCACCACCTAGTAACTCAACCGTCCTCACACATCACGTGCAGTGCAAAAGCAATGAAGCCTTGTGCTTATTGATTGGGGTGTGGTATATATATTGTCTTTACATTTCATTCACTGAATTTGACGAACAAGAAAAGTGAAATCTCACGAGTAATCCTTTTCGATTTCTGAAATATGTATAATTTTCTAACTAATGTTATTAGTGCACCTATTAACATTTTTATATTTCATAAATTACATAATACATTAAAATTTATTATTAATTACTATATTAAATATTAAAAATTATTATAAATAATAAATATAAAAATTTTAAAAAATATACAAAGAACACTCGTTAAAATTATATATATATATATATATTTTCTTCTATTCCAAGGATTCAAAATTTGCATACAATTTTACAAAGAATGCCCATAAATATTGTATCATTAGTTTCTTCATATTTTACTAATTATTGCATAGCTTAGTTTTAGTTTTAGTTTTGGTCATATATTTGGGACAATGGGTTGCTAAAACTCTTTATTTAATATCACTTATTAATGTTTTGCTAAAACCAATAAGGAAGGTGTAAAAACATTTATGATAGTGACATAAAAGTTGTTATGTGCAGATTAATATTTAGCAAATAATTAATAGAAGAGTGAAAAAAATATAAATTAAGATTTAATTTATTTATTTAGAGATGAATAGTCATGTAAACTAGAATGTCTTTTAAATTTGAAAGAGATTTAAAAATATTATTATAGTGTCAAGTTATCGATAATTTATCACGTTTTGCAAATAAATTTGATTACAAAATTACGAGTAAATTCTTGTTAATTGTTAAGAACACGATAAATTTATAATTTGACAAATTTTAAGATATAATTTTTTGATCAGGGAGAAATTTGAATAGGCTAAAATCTATTTTAACATATACGCGATGAAATATTTATATTTATTTTATGTTTTTATTTTATCTTATGTTATAATTTAAGTTGATCCACAAATATTCTAAAAAGTTTAGATAATTTGTCGATTGTAAACATGTTTATAGTTAGTTTTTTTTCTTCTCAAGTTTAAGATTGAACTATCTCAATAAAATTTGAAGTCGAAAAGACATACATATATCCCTTTTTATTATATAAGCTTATTGCTAATTAAATGTTATAAATTATCGCAAAAATTTAACTTTATATTTTAAAAAAATACCTTTACATATTTTCATCAATCATTATATTCCCTGCTATGAATACTAAAATCACTGTGAAATTATAAGAAGCATGATAACAACATCAAACTGATTGTGTGTAAGATTATCAATATGTAGCAAAACCCAATTCAATTAATATCATAAATAAATTTTACAAGTTCTTGAATAATTTTTTTTTGACATTAGATTCATACATATATCTCTAGTTTTGCACACCTTACTCCTTTCATCAGCTAATTATATATTTAGAAGTGCCAATATTGTTTAACTATGCAGCAAATTGAGAGCTCATATACATACTTCTACATGTATTTGTGTATGTGATTACTAGCAACATTCAATCACTACCTGCATATTATAATTTTTGAAGATTAATGAATTTGAGGAGTACTGGTAATAATTTGAGACAGCAATTTAAAGGAAACAAAATATCATTCAATTAAATATTTTTTTTTTTTCTTACATCAAATAGGAGAAAACATCTCTTTGTCCGACTGATAATTATGAAAACTAGCAGCTACAGTTTACTGCAAGCCCAGAAATGAAAATAGTATACCATAGAACTAAAAGACTCTTCATTGAGACAACTATAATTCATACCTAAAAGACTTAAAATCTTATTCCCAAAGCTTGCTTCATCGATCCAATTTCTTACAGCTTTGTCTCTCGACACCAGCAATAATTTTTTCTTAGAGAAGACAGTCTTTTATGATAATCTTTCACAGAAAGGAAATTAAACGGCAATAGAGAAATCTTTCCAGTTCTCTCTCCCAGCTTGGAATCAAAACCCTAATTTCAACTCCAAGTCCACTTTCTTAATGTTCCCAGAACAAAGATGCAACTCCAAGTCCAGATTATCATCATTTTCGTCCCATAAAACCCTAGCAACAGGATTTATCGGGTTTTTCTCAGGGAATCCCTTAGAAGTTTCAAACGCATTTGTAACATTGCAAATAGGTTTCCATTCTGGGAGAAAGTCTCTTGTCCAAAACTGCGGCAGCGATGTTTGCTGCGGCTTGGGCTGCGACTGCTTCTGAGGCTTCTTCTGAGGCTGAGGCTGAGATTGCTTCTGAGGTTGGGGCTGGGGCGGAGGCTGAGGTTGAGGTTGAGGCTGCTGCTGATCAGATTTCTGATCACGAACCGCCTTCTTGTGCAGTCGACTCTGAGAAGATCCAGCTTTGGCCTCCGTTGGGTTGGCAGATTCAACAGCCATATTTTTTCGCTTATTCCTCACAGATTCATTATTTACTTTTGCTTTGCCCTCGGTCTGAATTGCTTCTTTTGGTGAATTCTGACTGGACCCAGTTCCTTCCCGATTCTCTGTAGTTTCTGCATCAGCGATTTCTTCCTCTTCTTCATCATCCGAAGGAATGTGATGAATTAGGACTGCAGCTAGAACTGGTCCGTACGGTTTGTTCTTCATTTCCCGTGCTTTACGGTGAGCAATTTGATGCCTACCGCGAGCACGGCTGGTATTGAACATCCTGGAACAATATTCGCATTTGTAACGACCAGGGTCAGAAGTTGCTGGACCTGTAACTTTGCTTTCAGCTGAGCTTGATGGTCCTTGCATGGTGAAATAGAGTGAGCTGAAAGCGAGTGAAGAGAAAGAAAACAATTGCTGAAAAGAACTGGAAGCTGAGAAATTTAGACGATGAAAACAAGGAAATTGTTAACAGAGAGAGAGAGAGAAAGGGAGAGAGGAATGGTGATATGATCCAATGGCATCCAAGTGAGTGGCATTTAAAGAGGGTTTGGACTTGAAAATGGGTTAAAATTGTATTGAAATTGGATTTTGTGAGTAAATGCGACAAATATGCTTTCCTTAGTTGATTTGGTTTTTAATGATATTATATATACAAATTTAATATAAAGATAAAGTTATATTGTTGGTTTATGTATTATATAATTTATTTTTTATAACGTTTAATAAAATTTATATTTTTTTAATAAAATTTTAAAAAATAATATTCCTATACCAAAGAGTCCTATGCTTCATTTTGGATAATGGTATTTCTAAGAAAAACATTAGAAATGTTTAGTAAACACCAATTTTTTGTGAGACTTTCTTATATTTCACTTAAATTTAATATTCAGTGATTTTATGTTGTCATATAGTTGCAGCTTCAAAGCTAAAATCTAGTCATATATACAAAGAAAGTCTTAAGTTCTTTTGCTACGTTAAAGTTTATTTAATGTTTTTTGGGATTAACTGAGATGTACATAGACAACAATTTTAAAAAAAGGTATAATATTTTAGAAGTAGCTACGACTTATTTTGAAATGGGTTCATTATATGATAATGCGAGAGAAAATTTTATTATGCGGTATAGTTTATATCTATATATATCTATATATGTGTGTGTCTGTGTGTGTACAACATCATAAATATAAAATCTTATATAGATTCGTCTTATTCAAACTATCATGATAAAGTTATATTTTGTATAATTTATTTTATTTTAAATTCTTATTTACATTTCTAAAAATATAAAATATGTAATAATTATATAATTTTAACACATTAATTTGTATAAATTTTTAATATTTTTTTATAATAATAATACTGTCCCGAGACTATACACCAGTGGTACCAAGTACAGGATAAAATTCCGACTGTCCTAGACTTTTCTAAAAAATGCAATCTTAGAAATCGAACACAGGACAAATGATATGTGATCTGCGAACACGTACCTCAAGAGATAAGTGTTTGGTTTCGTATATGGCTGGACACTACAGTGATAGCTGAGTACAAGAGTTTTCTCGTCATCCAAAAAAAAATAATACTATTTAACTTAAAATTATACCGGAAATTAATTAAAAAAGCAAATGGAAACACGCTTTATAATCAATATTTATGGTAATTATTTTACGGGCATTCTTTCTTTGGATAAACTTCATTATAAAGTGCTTTTGACAGTGAAGAAAGAGTAAAAGTTTTATTGCTTTCAATTCATTTCGAGTTGTTCAATAAATTAATAAAATGAGTCAGTAAATTTTTGGGTTTTTTATATTGCCTTCGTATGCATCATTATTAGGACTTCTAAGTATGGAATCCTTGCAAGCCTTGTAAAGCCAACTGATATATTAATTATTAACAGGTCATCATGCATACATGGACAACCAAATCTTCTCTCCTAAACTTATTTTTGTATTAAAAATTTTCATTAGATTGAAATATTTAATAATAAATTTAAAAACCAAAACATAAATTTTGGAAATAAAAGAAGAGAAAAATAGTTTACATGCCGTATTTATATATTATTTTATTTAGAACAATACGGAATAAATTATATGTATTCAAAGTTTCTCAATAATAATAAATTATCATATACTAAGCATCGAGAGTTCAATAATTTATATCAATCATTTTTGTTTTCTTAAGATTTTTCTTATTCATGAACCTAGGGTTATGGCTTTTTATAATCACGCTCTTTTCATAATTATTATTTGAGGAAATATAAAAAGTAATTATGTGTAATTAATAAAAATAATTTAAAAATTACCATATATCAATGTTAATAATCACATCTCTATTCCTTAGTATGAGAAGAACATGAATAAGATCAACTTCTAATACTTTAATTTCCAAAATTCTATAATTAGAATAGCCATGACTGTTAGCACAAAATAAAGAATTCAAAAGTACTATTCTCTTCAAGTAATAAATAAATAATTTATATATAGTTATGATCCAATTCATATATTTTAAAGAGTTTTTTTAAATAAGGAAAAAATAATCTTATTTTTAATAGTAATAATGTAAAATAATTAATTCATTTTAATAATCAAATATATACTATTGGTGAATCAATTTACAATATGGAATGCAGCATAATTGAAACAAAGATGCTGGCTTCACAAATATTATTTCATTGTTATCAAGGTAGCTGCATGTGATTATGTGAAAACATGTTTCATACTAATTAAGTTTCTTCTTCCTTTTTCAATCCATTATCATCATTTATTTAATGTAAACCTCAACTGGGAATTTAGCAAATCGCAACTGTAATTAATTATCATAATATGATTAAATTAAAATTTAGATTATAGTTTTATATGAGTACATGTATATCTGTGATTAATCGTTAATATCTAAATAAAAAATAAAATTAATATGACTGATAATGTATGCTGCGATAACAAAAATTTAAAGAATGTTGTATTAATAATCTATTACAAGAAAGAACAAAAAGAAGAAGAAGAAGAAGAAGGCTCATTTATTAGAGCTTCAAATTAAATCAAGCCCTCTTTTGGAAGTAAGCTCATGAGATCCATACTCTCCTCCTCCAACTTCACCTGAATTGACATCGAAAACTCCCCGAGCCAGCCGTCACCTCCGTGCCCCTCTATCATAGCCATAAATCTCCTGATTCTTATCTGGAAACGACCTCCATGGTTAGATAACTATGCTCCCAAAAATCAATTATTCGGCCGTCGCCCGGAGGTTTAGGACTTTGACTTGGCATCTCTTCGACTATTTTTTTGGCGCTCCTCCGTGCTATTCCATCGTTCCTGTCGCGCTCCCTCTGGTGAATATTTTGATGTCCTCCTGAAGCCTGCGCGGTGGGAAAGGCTATTGAGCAGCGAGAGAAGATGAAAGGAGTTTGGACGACGTTGATCAGGAGGCCATTTTCCGTGGTGGCTGAGCTATGATCATCAGAAACGGATCTGTCTAACAGGTTTATCGTATACATGAAATGGAAATAGAGTGGAGGTGAACGCAAAGGAAATTAAGAGAGTTGAAGCTTGAATTTGACTAAACATGGAATATAATTTAATTTTATTTATTTGAATAGTTTTAAAGTGTTCAAAAAAATTAATACTGAAAATTTCATAGGTACATCTAATAAAATTAAGTTGAAATTCTTGAAATATAAATATTTAAATAAATTTATAATAATATAAATTTGAAAATATTTTTATAATTTTCTATTATATATAATTTATCTAATCGTTGATGACACTATAAAATGTTATCATTATTTATTAAATATTTATATTCAAACATTTTGAATAAAAAAAATAAGTATATCATTCATATTTATATATTAAAATTTTAAAAACTTTTACTATCTTAGAGTGTGTGTGTGTGTGTGTGTAACTTTAAATTAAAGAGTATTTAATTTATTTTAATAAAAAAAATTTATTTATAATCCTTATTTTTAAAATATAAAAACTTGAAAATCTGAATCTTTCATACAAAAAACATCGTAGGTTTTTTGAAATTCTCTTTTTTGTCATAAAAACGTGAGAGAAATGAGATAGTTGTACATATTTGCGTGCAGACCGTGAGAAGAGGAAAACAGACACTTGGATTTGATTATTATTAACTAGGGTTAGAAAGATCTGGTTCCTTAGGATATAAAAAGGAACACATGGGACTCCTTTATAAATTAACCCTAGTTAAGAGTATCAAAGAAATATGTTTTTTCTATTTTTTTTGTCTAATTTTTATGTCATAATTTTTAAAAATTATAATTTTCAAGTTAAAACTTATAAAAAAAATTAAAATAATTACAAATACAATTAAATATACGCTCATCCTACAGAAAATAATTATTTATAAAAAATTTTAGTATGTAGATATAAACTAATAATTATATAATTTTGCGTTGTATAATATAAGAACATGTTTTTACTTAACTTAAAATCATTTAAAATTGTTCCATAAATAATAATTTTTAGTATAAATAATTTATTTTTTATTTATATTTAACATTTATTAAATTTATATTATAATAATTCTAATTAAAAGAAATTAATGTTTTACTCTCGAAAATAATCTTTTGTTTTGTTTTATTTTTGAAAAAAGAAATCTTTCGTTTTATTTAAAATTTTTTTATTAATAAAATCATATTACAATGTTGTGATGATTATATGATATTACAATCATTATTATTTAACAAAAAAAATAGGCCCTCTCAACTCAAGTATTATATTTCAACCATTTTAATACGAGTAATATTCAATCAAAATTATTTTTTAAATATATATATATATATATATATATATATATATTCATATATTATGAATAAAAAATAAATATAGTATTTAAAATTATTTAAATTTATATATTTTGATATTTTATTTAATATTTAAATTTACATGTATTTCCGATACAAAAAAAAAAAATAAACATGACCAAAGACGCCAAGGTTCCACGTATTAAGTGACTGCGTGCAATCCACGTTACCCATATAATATGACAGGTGACTCAAAAAAGCTCGGGGGATCCAGAATTCAACGGTTCCTACCTTCTTTGTCCATACAATGTACTTTTCCCAAAAGCACTTTTTTCTCCTTCTCGTACGAAGGTATTGTATCCATTCATATATATATATATTTTCAACATGCGATATTACAAAAAAAAAAAGGACTTTTTACAACAAATAATTTTATGTTATTAAAAATAAATATTGTTGTTTACCATCATATAATATAATATTAGAGATTATTTTATTATATAAAATAAAAAATTTCATTAACCACTTATCAAATCAACCATATTAAAATACAATATGCCATAAAAATTATCTGCAACCACATAATATTTTATCGTGAGTAATAAATTTAAAAAGGTTTAAACGGTAGCATATTAAAAGTGTTTTAAAAAAATAATTTACTTCTCATAATTCATGTATCAACAGTAAAATCTTGAAAAAGACATTGTATTTGGTATTAAAAGTGTTGCTTCCCAATCAATGGTTTTGTTAGTTTTAGGTTATGTTTGGTATTATAATTTGGTACTATAACATTGTAATTTTTAAGCTACAAACTATGACATAGAAAAAACTCTAAATATTCAATATCAATATAAAATTGTAAAAATTTTGATAAAAATTGATGTTATCAAATACATTTTTTTTTAACCAAACAGAACCACCACAATAATATTAGTAAACCCTTAATAAGACTTTTCAAGCAGTTATTGATTATCTTTATTTGGTATTTAATTAACCATTGACTTCTTACATTTTAGAATGATTCTCACTCGTTTTATTGCAAACTGTGACATCTTAACTGTGTTTTAAAAGTAAATTTAAAAACACACACACTAAAAACACTAACTTCTAATAAAATCTCATTAATAACTGTAATTTCAAAACTACAATATGGTAATACTAAACACCAGCAGCGAATGTTAACCTTCCATATTTTATATATGCAGAATGCTATCATGAACAGGAATTAAATTTATATACAGCTACAAACAACTTAGATTGTATTCTTATATGTATGATCAAACTTACATTATCATTACAAAAATTTGAACTTAATACAAAAATATAGCCTCATTTACTTTCGTTGATCAAATTCCCAAAGAGATTTCTCATCTAAACATACGATCAAGGTCAACTGAATTGCATGGATCAAAAGAACTACAAGGCCCCCAACAAGCCAAAAAACATGTTGGGGATCTAATATGAAGCTGACAAACAAGTTTAGCATCTTTAACAACACCATGAAATTCAAAAGCGATACATATGTCGAAGCGAGAAGAAAAACAAATCTTTCGGCATTGAAAATACTAGCACTGAGAAATGATATGAGCGCATAATTCAGGATTTTTTGGATTAATGATCAAAATTTCACCAGACTGGCACAATCAAAAAACACAATCAATATGACAGGTAATGAGCCAAAAAGAACTCTTTTTCTCCTCTTAACTTTACTCCACTTTGATTAATAATTCCTAGCTTGATCAGATTTACACAAAGAAGCCTAGTTAATTTAAAAAATATATATATATATCATAGTAGAAGTTATTCTATTCTATTAATATTAGAAAATAAGCTATTCTATTCCATTAATATCCTGAAATCATGTATATTTGCTTCCCTAAAATCATACGTATTGGCAATGACACAGTGCTAGACTATAAATTGGAACTCTGATCCATAAAAGTGTATACGCGACACTTTACTAATCAAAATGTCGAGCTTCCTTAAACAACTAAATTGCACTAGGATTTTTTGAAGACATGTATAAATTACTATGAGATGCTATAGTTTTGAAGGAGAATATCTCATTCACAACCAGATTTAACAAAAGTATATGAAGATTAGAAAGAAGAAGAAAATATCATTAATAATCACGACAAAATGACGTTATATCTCCAGTCTATCTTGAGACTAATCTAAAAATGCTGAACAATTTTGGTAAAACAGAACATCTAGTATCCCCATTCACAGGCACCAAAGAAAATGAGTATTCGAAAACGACTTCCTTTTTACTTCTTCATGTCGTGATCACTCATTCCAGCGCAAAAGATCAATTATCACATCCTTTTCACAAATCCAACCAAATTCATCCGTCTCCTTACTAAAAGCATTACTCATCATGACAAAAAGAAATAAAAAAATTAGAACAAACCCACTTGCTAAATTAGCATTCTCATGCTTTACAAACAGAAGCTTCTAGCAAGTTATTCACCACGAATGTAACAGATAATCAAAGCACACCAACAGAAAGCAATTTTAAAAATTATCCAAATTGCCTACATGACTCAAAAAATTATCATCATTTCAAAACCACGTGCCACTATCAAATCAAATTGAATCTAGTTGCTCTACATAAAACCGTCCAAATATAATCAAACAAGATGCTGGCCATTTTACAGTTTAAACCCCATTGATTAGTCAAATTAAAAGAAAATCATACAAATGATAACTCCACTGTTTCATACAAAACTAATATTTAAAAAAATCAAAATGCTGCTCATTTAAAAAGTGCCAAACCAGACCTTACCCGTCGGCTCCATCTCTAAAACATATCAATTAGTCTTGGGATCGGGCATTGGGAACAACCCGCCGGCAGCAGCAGCTCCACGTGGTGGTGAAAACCCTAAAAACTTCTGCAAATTAGTACGAATACTAATCGAGCATAAGAAGTACAAAAACGCCATTGAACAATCAGTCGCGTCATCCCCTTGTAGCCCTCTATGACTCATCTTCATCACGATCCCCACAGGCTTAAATGGCAATTTAGCCACAACTTTCCCTTCAAACAACGAATTCAACAGCCCGAAGACGACGAACAGAACCAAAGCCACAACGGCGCCAGATTTGAACTTGAATAACGACAAATCTCGGCTAGACTCCTTGAGACTGGTCTCGACTCGGTCAATCTTCTTGGTTTTGGACTTCTTCGTCGAGATTTTTGCTGGGTTTTCGGTTTTCATTGTTTCGAGCTTCTTGGAAGCTTTATCGATGGATGATTTTAGGGATTTGTATGAGTTAGTACGGTAAATTAGAAGCCATGAAATTGATTCACAAATAATGGCTGTGCAGAAGGAGATTCCGACGACGGTGAGGCTGTCGGAGTATTTCGATGATGAGAAGATTTGCGCTCCCACCATCGCCTGCCAATCTAATTTCGCTGAATGTAGCGAATTTCTTTGCTTTGAAGTAGACGAAAACGAGAGCAAGGTTCAGAGTCGGTGAAAGTACCAAAATAACCGTATTTTTAAGTGTCATTATTAAAATAACCATATTAAAAAATTTTTAATTAAATAAATTAAAAATATAATTTTGATATCATTATTAAAAAATATTATTTTATATTATATTTAAAAATATTATTTTAAATTATATTTGAAAGTATTATTTTAAACTATTTTCGAAAGCGTTATTTTTAAATTATGTTTAAAAGTTTTATTTTAAACTATATTTGAAAATATTATTTTAAACTAAATTTAAAAGTGTTATTTTAAATTATATTTAAAAATATCGTTTTAAATTATGTTCGAAAGTATAATTTTATATATTTAAAAGTATTTTTTAAACTATGTTTTAAATTACAGTTTTAAACTGTGTTTAAAAGTATTATTTTAAACTGTGTTCAAAAGTGTCATTTTAAATTTTATTCAAAAGTATAATTTTAAACTGTGTTCAAAAGTACAATTTTAAACTGTATTTAAAAGTATAATTTTAAATTGTGTTTTAAATATTATTTTAAACTTATACGATTATTTTTCATGAAAGTATTATTATCCAAAAAAAATATTTCTGTTTTATTTAGTTAAAATTTTTCTAACATAATTATTTTGATAATCACACTTAAAAATGTGGTCATTTTTTTATATTTTTCTTGGGAGTTCTAGTAAGAAATCTTTTGATTGCGAGAATATTTGCATTCTGTACTTTAATTTTATAATATTTATTTTTTAAATTAAGGATAATTTTATCATTTTATTTCTTAAGAATACTTTTATCATTTTGTAAAATGTGCCTATTTTTTTCTTTTAATTAATTTATTAACTCTATATTAGTTTATTTGGTGATTTAGAATGATTTGAGGAAGATTTAGTGTGATTAGAAAATTTTAACCGTGAGGCCTCTTTCGTGTACCTAAATTTTAAGTATAAATTTTTCTTAATTGGAGAACTCAATTTGTAATATGGTTCTTGTTTCTGATAAAAATAAATAAATTTAGGATTCCATAGAGTTAAATTTTAGATAAATTAGAGTCCAAACGAGAGAGAAATGAAGTTGCAAATTAAAAAGTAAAAGAATCAAAAAAAACATAGGATGCCTAACTATAGTGAGAAAATTCTCGTTGTAATGAGAAAGATCCATTGCAGCGAGCTCGTGGCTCTTTTTACACACTTGACCTTTAAATGTGAATTTTCGTTAATCGAAAAATTCAATTGACGAGTCATTTTTTTCTAATGAAATCTAACGAAATAAAGATTCTATTAAAATAAATTTTAATTAAATTTAGGTTAAACTAAAAGAAAACTGAAGTTAGCAAGTAAGAGATATAAATTTAATCCTTTTAGCCTATGAAAAGGAAATTTTTATTTTTATTTCCCCTTCACTCTTTATCATAAGGGCCATTTTGATCTTTTACCTCTATTATAAATAATTCCAACTTTTGGAATTCTTCATCTTCTTTATCCGTAGCTTTTTTTTTTTCTTCTCCCTCTTTAAACAAAAATCTTCTCTCACTAAGAACTCAAATTTCTTTAATTTTTTCATTCAAATTATCTTGTCATCATCATTTTAGAGCTTTTTAATAAATTAAT
>JAWDEX010000005.1:10089445-10144951 GCA_035221805.1 Trichilia hirta | reverse complement strand
AGAGACTCAGTTTTAGTTTCTCAGCTCCCTTTTTAATTTTCTCGTTCTCTCTCTCGAATTGGCCAATCAGCAAGAAATCAAAGGCGTTTTATTTCTCAGAGGCATCATATTATTGGTGCTGTACTTCATCAGAGAATCACTAAAAGTTAGTGATTGTAAATTAAATGTGTTTAATTTACAGAACGATAGAATACTCGATAAAATTGTTGTTTTCGCTGCGTTTTGTTATATGCATGTGATCACACACACGTCAATGGTATCAGAGCATGATTGTGTGTCAATTGCATGCAAAAATGGGATTAAAACTATATTTGGTTTTAAATTGACAAATTTGGGTTTTAATTTGATCTGGCCTAATTTGTAGTGTTTTTGACATTTTGAGGCTGTAGAAATATATTAGGATGTGTTTCTATTGCATATATATTGAAAACTACTGGAAAAATTGAGTTTTGGGTGAAATTTGTGCTGAAAACAATGAATCAGTGACTGACTTCGCGGAGTTCGCTCGGCGCGTGCGGCAGGGTGCCCGCTAGAGGACAGGCACGTTGGGCTAGTCTGCGGGCGCGCGTGGCGTGCACGTTGCCCATGCAGTGTGCGAGAGTCACGTGCGGGGTGCTCATGGGATGTACACATAAGGGGTGTGCGCAATGCGCAGATGCTATGTGCACTCACGCACATCTGCTAAATACAGCCCCATAATTTTTTTTAATTTTAATTTTCAGCCTAATTTTTTCTTGAATTTTTCAATTCAACTTTTGGGTATTTTTTTGTTCCTAATTTGTGAAATTTAAGTTTTAGAAAAATATATTTTTTTAAAAAATTCACCAATAGTTGGTGGACCCCGATAAGGGGTATTTTCATAATTTTTCTCAATTAGACTAAAATACCCTTTTCAATACTAATGGCTAATTTAATTGGCCTATTTCATATTCTTTATATTATATATCAAATATGATTATTAAATTATTTAATATTTTTAAAAAAAAATTCAAATACTTGAACAATTAGGTAAATTGGTTCAACAAATTGTCGAAATTATTTCTGACAATTTCAATTTCAATCATCAAAGTGATTGTTCATGTGATGAATAATCTAAGCCACAGATCAAGTAAAATTATTTGTTTGACAAATAAATTTTGTTGAGCATGTGAATAATATGACTATTTATATGAATAGTGACCTAAGCTTAATTTTAAAAATTACTTTCTTATATGATAAGTGAGTAAAATTGATCAAGTGTAAGGTTCTTGCATGACAAAAAAGGGTATTAATAGCTTGACTCTAAATACAGTATTTTGTAAAAATAGCTATAATGAGAGAGAAAGAATTATCACATATGATGTGGATAATTTGAAGAGGTAATGACTCCTTAAAATTATCATATGTTTGCTTTTTATTGTAGAATAACTAACAATTATTCTTTTATATAAATTTCCTACTCTAAAATTTCTATTATGTGAGGGGTATGGGATTTGTGTGATAAAATTGGGTTATTTAGTTCTCAGTGATATTTGAATCTTGACCAAGATTCTATTATGTGAGGTTGAGATAAAAATATTATTTGAGAAGGTGCAATAGTTTGAATATGACTAGTGTAGAACACTAAGAATTTTATCATGTGAGGTGTCTAAAACTAAGGTGAAAGAAATATCGAGTAGAGATACAAAAAAAAAGTATTTTTTACTCATTTAAATTAAGAATTTTATCATGTGAGGTGTCTAAAACTAAGGTGAAAGAAATATCGAGTAGAGATAAAAAAAAAGTATTTTTTACTCATTTAAATTAATTGACTAAGATTTCTGTTAGGAGAGGTTGATTAATTTTAAATGAAAATTCGATACCTACTATTTTTTAATTAAAATTCAATAAAACTTTTAAATCTTATTTTAAAGAATATGGATTTAAATTAAATAGTGGAAGCTAATTTGATTAGCATAATGCATGATTATATTCAATTGTTAAATATGTACGCTTTATTTGTAACTCAATACATTGACAAACTGTCTTTCTCATGTATTTTCTAATTTTCTCTCAGTGATATAAAATATTGTCAACAAATGTGTTTCAATAAATTTTGAACAACAATTTACTTACTAGACCAAATTTGAAAGACTGGTTAAGGAATTTGAAAATTATTCTCAAATTCAAAAATTTGGATTATGTTTTGAAGGCAGAAATGCCTATGTTCATAGTGGTAGATGCACCTCAAGAGGAACAACAGGCCTTCGATAAATGGCATGTTGATAATCATATAGTACAATTCTACATGTTGGCATCTATGAATAGGGAGTTACAGAAACGACATGAGAGTATGCAATTTACGTTTGAGATACTCAGATTCCTATAAGAGTTGTATGAGAAAAATTCTCGTGTTGTGGAATATGAGATGTGTGTTACCCAATTTAGTATGAGACTTTGGGAGGAAATATTGCCCAATGGTTATGTCATTAAGATGATTAATATTCTCGGATAGTTAGACACTTAGAACATTCGGATGTCCTATAGTCTAAGAGTGAATTTGATTTTACAGTCACTCCCGCCCAATTTTAAAAATTTTGTTACTAATTTTAATTTAAACAGAATTGAGCGTACTCTTCCTGAGTTGCTTAATGATCTTTATGAGTATTACAAGCAGAATACTAAGGGTAAGGAACATAAAGATGTCCATATAGCCACTACTAGTAGGACTGGTAAAAGGCTACAGTGCTTATTCAAGATTGTGCTCATTTCAAGGTTCAAAGGCTGAACCTCAGAAAAAAAAAAAAAAAAAAAAAAGGCTTTACCTCTTAAACAATTTAAAATAAAATAAACCCAAAAAAGTATTTTTACTCGAAAAGGAAGGACATTAGAAGAGGAACTATCCTCAATACCTCGATAGTCTTAAGAAGATTAGGATAGGTATATATAGTAGTTTTGTGATTGAATATGAATTCAAATATTTATTCATGGGTACTTAAGTCAACTACTACTTTTTATTTTTGTGTATTATTGTCGGTTCTGTAGAATAGTTCTGTACTATCTAGTGATGGGATCGTTTTAAGGACAGCGAATAGAGCAACAGTTGTTGCCACTCATGTAGGCTCATGTAGACTACAGTTATCATCTGAGCACATTTTAAAATTAGAGAATATTTTAAATTTTGCTTCTGTTATACGAAACATTATTTCTGTATCTGTACTTTGTAATAATGGTTATTCTGTACAGTTTAACAAAAATAAATGAACATTATATTTTGAAAATGTATGTGTTGGCAAAGAAATTAATACAAATAATTTGTATGTCGTTTAAATGAATAATAGTTATTTAATTTCTTCTATTACGAATAAAAGAATTTAAAATAAAATTAATTCTAAGTTTCTGTAGCATCACAAATTAGGCTATATCAGAGATAGGCGACTCATTCAACTTGGAACTATTAAAACATTGATTTTCTTAGATTCTGAATCCATTCTGACATGTGAGTCATGTCTTTGAGAAAAAATAACCAAATTGCCCTTTAAGAGTAAAGGTGAGAGGTTAAAAGAACTATTAGATCTTTTACATATTGATGTATGTGGACCATTTAATATTATAGTCGGAGGAGGTTTTAATTATTTTATTACCTTTATCGATAATATGTCTAGGTATGGGTATATGTATTTGATGAAATAAAAATTTGAATCCTTTGAAAAATTTAGAGAATTCAAAAATAAAGTAGAAAATCAAGTAGAAAAAAGTATAAAAGTTCTACGATCAGATCGTAAAGGTGAATACTTGAGTACTGAATTTTAAGAATTCTTAAAAGAAAATAGACTTATCTCGCAGATGACACTTTCGTATACACCTCAGTATAATGGTATAGCAGAAAGAAGAAATCATAATTTATTAGATATGGTGCAATTAATGGTTAATTTTACAAACTTACCATTATATTTATGAGGATATGCTTTGCTAATTACTGCATACATTCTTAATAAAATTTCTTTTAAATCAGTCTAAAAGACTCCATATGAGATATGGTGTGATAATGAGCCCAATTTAAATTATATGAAAGTCTGGGGTTGTTTTGCATATGTCAAGTTAATCAAATTTAATAAGCTTGATTCCAAATCGGAGATGGGTCAGTTTATTAGATATTCTAAAAAGAGTTTAGGATATTAATTCTACTTTTTATCTGATGAAAAAATATCGATCAGTAGGAATACACACTTTTTAGAGAAAGAGTTTCTAGAAGAAAGAGGTACAAGTAGAGAGATTAAACTAAAAGAAAAGTCTTTTAATTATCAATTCAACCAAACTGAAACTGAAACATCTAGTTAGCAGATTTTAATTCCTATTAATTCAGTTCCAACTCAAAAATCTTCTAGGAATCCTTTAGTTTTAATGAAATATAGATTTCTCAATGAGTAAGATTTTGAATCTTACTTAGTAGAAGTTACAGATTATAGAGATGATCCTAAAACTTATGAAGAGGTAATCCTGGATAAAAATTGAGAAAGATAGCTAGAGGTGATGAAATCTAAAATGGATTCTATGATGTAAATTAAGTCTGGACACTTGTTAATCCTCTAGAAGGAATAGTTTCTATTGATAATAAATAGATCTTCAAAAAAAAGATTGGTAAGGATGGACAGGTGAAGATCTATAAAGCACGGCTGATTGCGAAAGATTATACTCAAAAACTAGAATTGAATTATGAGAAAACTTTTTCACTTGTTGCTATGATAAAATCCATCTGAATTATACTAGCCATAGCTGCATCCTATAATTATAAAATTTGGCAGATGGATGTCAAAATAGCATTCTTTAATGGTTATATTAAGGAAAATATGTTTATAAAATAGCCAGTTAATTTTATGTCTACTACTAAGCCACATAAAGTATACAAGTTATATCGATCTATTTATGGATTGAAGTAAGCCTCTAAAAGCTAGAACATTCAGTTTGATAAAATAGTAAAAGCGTTTAGTTTGATCAAAAATCTGGATGAGCCTTATGTTTACAAATAAATTAAAGATCATGCGATCACGTTCTTGATATTATATGTAGATGATATATTATTGATAGGTAATGACGTGTGCATGATAACAAAAGTTAAAATTTGGCTATCAAAAACTTTCTCCACGAAAGATTTCAGAGATGCAAATTATATTCTCGAGATTTAATTTATAGAGATAGATCAAAGAGGATAATTAGATTATTTCAAAAGTTGTACATTAAAAAGATGTTAAAAAGATTCAACATGGAGAACTCTAAGAGAAGTCTCTTTTCCTTCAATTAAGGTCTTTATCTCTTAAGAGATATGGGTCTAAAGATCGATAAAGAGCAACAATGAATGTCTAGTGTTCTATATGCATTAGCTATAGGTAGTTTAATGTATATTATGCTATGTACATGACCTAATATAGTTTATACAGTAAGTGTTACTAGCAAATATTAGGCAGATCTTGGGGTGAAACACTGATTAGCAGTAAAAACTATCCTTAAGTACTTAAGAAGGACTAAGAATTTGATTTTAAATTATAAATCTCAAGAGTTGAGTATTCATGAGTACTCAAATTCAAATTTTTAATCGGATGTAAACGATCAAAAATTTACATTTGATTTTATATTTTTGTATAATAGAGGGGCTGTAAGTTAGAAGAGTTTCAAACAAATAACAATAGCCGACTTTACTACAAAAATTAAATATGTAGCAACTTTAAAAGCAGCTAAAGATGCATTTTGGATGCCAAAGTTTGTATCTAAACTAGGTGTAATTCCTAGTATGGCTTATCCAATAAGCATATTATATGATAATACAGGTACTATTGCACAAGCTAAAGAATCAAGAGCACACCAAAAATCTAAATATATTCAACGAAAGTATCACATATTAAGAGAATTTATTAGTGCTAGAGAAATTTTGATCGAAAAGATATCTTTAGCAGAGAATGTCACTGACCCTTTCACTAAAGCGATGACACTGAAGTGGATAGACCAGTATCTTGAGAAGATAGATATGAGATACAACAGTAAATGACTTTAGTGCAAGTGAGAGTTTGTTAGTGTTATATGCCTTAAAATCATTCGTGTTGTCGGTTTTGGGCATATTGTATTAAGTTACTATAGAATATATATTGTACATATTTATTAATAATAAAAGTGTTTCAATTTATGTGTATATGCTGCTTCTTCTATCCAATCATACTAATGATAGAACATACACGTAAATCGTCTAAGATAATTAAATTATTTAAATTATTTTCTTAGACGTAATATTAACTGGGCATTGATATTATATAATAGACATACTGAATGTCTTCGGTGAATATCATAGGATGATATTAGTGCGAGTGATGTGATAATCATATTATTAGAATATTAGTTTGGAATAATAGTTAAAAAACTATTATTTGAATGTGACTAAAGTATGGTGAATCACATGAATGTATAATGTCAATAATTCATCATTAAATTATAAGGGTATATTAATTACTCCTCAGACTTTGAACGTCATGATTGTCAATCGGTATAGATGCACGTGATTCATATAATGTATAAATACGAGACTAATCACATCTTGTACACAAAAGTCAATTTGGTTATGTGTTATTTATATCGAGTAGCAAATGATTGTCAAAAAGAATCTGTTGACTTGATATAGTAGATTTTAAAGTACTGTTAACTCGATCCAGATTTGAGTTTCCATTCGAATATTAGTAAACAACTAAAAATAAAGTCTTTAGCCAAAGTATAAATATTATGTGAAGAGTTCGTAGTGATAAGTTCAGTTCGTATTGAATAATTATCCGAATAAAATTGAATTGAGGGTTTTAACATTCGTAAGCCTTGATTTAATTGGAATTAGACGAACGGAAGGAGATTATTCACACAAAATCTATAATTGGGCATAAGGTTCGATGAAATTTTTATTCATTATAAGTTAGGGGCTATGGCACATTGCTAGATGTTAATCATAGTCGTTGAGCATTCGAATGGTTTGAAATGAGATCAATGAAATTGATTTTAGCTCACAGCTAACATCATAGTAAACCTAAGAGGTCACAATATAAATCCTGATATTATCCTTGCTATGAGAGAGAGTAAATAATATCTGTAAGAGAGTTAGTACCCGCAGAGATATTATTTGGCCAAAAGTCATAAATAGTTTACGCATTAAATTGTTTAATGAGATGAGAGCTTAAAAATTGACATTATTATAATTTAAAGTAAATAATGGTATTTCATAAATATGTAGATATTTAAATAGAATTTAGGATTAATTTATGATTTTTAAAAGTTGAGAGGCCTAAATGATATTTTACGATTCAGGGGTCCCAATAATATTTATCATAAAATTATAAAAATAGAAGCAAAATATTTCTGCTTCCTAAGGCATTCAATTTTTAGTTTTTTGCCTCCCTCTTCAACTCTTTCATTCTCTCTCTCAAATTGGTCAATTAGGAGAAAATTAAAAGCGTTTGACTTTTCAGAGGCATCACATTACTGGTGCTGCACTTTATCAGAGAATCACTAAAGGTTAATGATTATAAATTAAATATATTTAATTTGCAAAAAATAGAAATATTCTAATAAAATTGTTATTTTCGTTGCGTTCTGTAGTATGCATGTGATCACACAAACATAGCAGTAATACCAACACCAAATAGAACACTAAATGGGAAAACCTAGCTACCCTGTTATAGTTTGGATCACGTTACCTTTCAACTAATTAAGGCAAAATTTTAAGGCTAGGGAAGGAGGGAAGCACATTGATAATTGATCCAAAATAATGGCCCAAAAATTATATTAAATTTAACAAAAAATAGGGACAACCAAAAAAGATTAGTGATAACCCTGAGGCTTTGTATAATGCAAGCTATAGTTTAAGTTGTTATTATACTAACCTAAGTCTATAGTAATGATTGCATAGTGACTCATTATCCTATGACCGCATGTATATCTTTCTAACAAATGCTAGCTTCTCCCATTCTTGGATGCCTTACATGTATAAAGGCTTAAAAGATATGTCACCAACCATTATAAATATCAATTCAATTTTATCATGAAAGAGGTTAAAAAAAGTTAATAAGCACTTCACTTGCATCAGTTTTCCTAAGACCCTCTTATTTCTTTATCTAATATCATGTTTTTTTCTTTAATTCAAAGCCTAACTTAAACATTAAAGTTTCTATGTTGAGAAGTTGGCATGACTTTTAACTTTTTTTTGTGATTTCAGACCATTAGAAGACGAATGTTACGGTGTATATACCCAAGTGGGATGAACCTCACCAGTTATTCTACTAGCTATGAGAGAAAGAATTCATGTGGTGTTTAAAAACTTTCATTCTAAAAATTTTAGGTGCCAACAGTTGGTGCTATCTATAAAAAATTAAACAAGAAGCTTTATTAGCTCACAGGAAAATCTTACCCAAATACTTGACTTATCAAAGATGGCCATTAACAATCAAAAATGCTATTCTCAAAGATATTTAACAAAAAAAAAAAGGAAAATCTAAGTATTGCAGGGAATCCTATCTAAGAGGCCAAATTATCTAATAGAAATGACTAGCAGACTAACACAATTGCACCTCTGGTGAGTTGACAATGATAAGGACAAGTAAGCACGAATCCTTCCAGTTAGTCAGAGGATTAAAGGAGTACTAAACTAAGCATACAAAAGAGGAAAGGTAAAGGTAGAATTTAGAAAGACAAAACAAGTTGAAGAGGAAATCAATGGAGTTACGAAGACTCACCCAAATAGGTACTATAGTGAATTCTGTCTGAAAGGCCAAATTATCTAACAAAAATAATTGGCAAACCATTATGGCTATGCCTTCGGTAAGTCGAGTAACAATAAGGAAAGGTAAGCAAGAATCCTTCTGATTATTCAGAGGGTTGGAAGAGTATGAAACCAAAGAAGTAAAAGAGGATAGACAAAGGAAAATTTTTAAACGAAAAAAAAAGGAATTGAATAGGAAATTAGCATAGTTACAGAGGTTACTCTAAGAGAGTTTTAGTGTAAGCATGTAACATAAATGCTTGTATTTTTGGAGACTAAGAAAAGAAATACATAGACCAATAAGGGGAAGTTAGTTATAGGTTCTTCCATAGCCAATCCCTCATAAGAAATCTAAGACTTACAGTTGCTCAAAAGGGCAAATAAAAATTTATTGAGATGTCAATTAGACCTAGGGTGAGAAATCCTATCTCCTTTTTTTGGATTTATGATTTTTAGAGTTAGTGCCCTCAAATATCTCATATAGCCTAGTTATCAATCCATGTTATAATGTAGGGCATAGGCAAACTATGTTAACATGAGATCATAACTTAATAAGCATCCATCTTATGATGACACGGTTTGATGTAACCTAGGTTAAAAAATTAATCAGTAAACCCTTAAAGCCTATATAAGATGCATAATTGACGAATTAAAAGTAGAGAGAAATATAGATCCTATCTTGAATCTTAAGCATAACTTACTTGACAAGGTACGCTGAGCCTCCCTTTACTTGGGAAATTTTGAAACTTACACTCCTATAAAAGTTTAAGATATCCCATATCACTCCTTATACAAGCAAGGGTGATCCAACGCTATTCCTTGATATTTTTAGAAAAATAATGCTAATTTAGAGTTTATTAGAGCAGTAAATATGTCGCATCTTCTCACTAACTTTGGAAAGACAATTCATAAGGCAATTTAGAAGTCTAGCACTTGAAAGTATTACTAGTTTTGTGCAGTTATGTGAAATATTTTTGAAAGAGTTTCGTAGTGCCATCCATATAATAGTATATGCTCCCTTTTATAAATTAAGTAAAGGGCAAAATAGAAGTTTATAGAGTTTTGTGAAGAAATTCTACAAAGAAGTCATTAATTTAAGGGCTTTTCATTATCCCTTGGTGCTCAAAAATCTTAGATAAGGTTTAAGAATCTAAAGAGAATGATACACAATCACCAAGTAATCTATTACTATTTACAATATTGCCAACAGAGAGTTGCTTGACAAAATTGAAATTGAAGATTAAGTTCTTATATGAATAAGGAAAGACAAAATTATCAGCCAAGGAAAAAGTTCCAAAATTAGAGGCATGATGATAGGAGAGAGAATAGAAGAAAATAGAGAAATCTTGATTACAACCAAAATTAGGGGTAAGATCCTTAACAACATTGAACAAAAAAGAAGGAAGAGATCCCTAGAAGACTAGCACATGATAATACCACAAGGAGGGTGACAAAGTGTTGGACAGGAGATTCACTCTTTTGAAGGTGCCTTCTCACAAGTACCTTAGTATGTGAGGAATAACATCTTATGCCTGGATGAGCTCGATCCCATCAAACTCAAGTTATCAAAACGCTCTAGGAATAAGTTCTGTAAACATTATAATGATTATGATCATGTCATCGATGACTACCTACATATTAAAGAGTAGATTGAATTACTCAAAAGAAATCATTATCTCGATGATTTCATTATAAATTCTAAAAATAGGCGACCTCTCAATTCCTCCAATATATATGATAAGTAGTTAAGGACTCTAGTAATTTTTAAAGATCCTATATTAGTGAAAAACTCTAATTAAGTAAGAAAGAACTACTCAGAAGTTTTCTATACCAAATTCTGCAATGAACTTTCATGTCATGAATGTGAGGATAAAAAAGAAACTTTAGGTCATGTCGGTACTCATCGTGATCACTGACATAAACGAAACTGGGGTACACTATCTATATGATAATGCATTTTTGTAACTTTAAGAATGGGTTCTAAGTTGATAAAGAAGATACTAACCAACATTGGTAGCCTCATGATATAATCTTGAAGAAAATGCTAGATTCTTTAGAAATTAAAGACTTGAAGCTTGGAAATGTTGACTTTATTCTCTATAGTTTCGAGACTTTTACATCTTTTCATTGGGGATAGTTTTCTTACTAATTATAATAGGGAATATGCCATGCCAAAAAATTATGACAATCAAATTTCAAGTTATAGATCTATAAATACCTTATTATATAATCCTAAGAAAGCCTTTCCTTAAGAATACAAAAATAGTAGAAAGTATTCACTACTTGAAGTTAAAATTGTGGGCCGAAAATGGAATCAATATTATGCAAGAAAACCAAAAGAAAACCTGATCTTACTTTGCTATGATATCAAAACTTACTAATTGCATCCATAAAGAACCCTAGGAAGAAGAACACTATGGTGAGCATTTAAAGAAAGAGAAAATCATGAAAAATTTAAGCAGGAAAGTGAGCCCAAAAGTAAAAACATCAATTATCGAGCACATAAAATCCTTAGAAACCATTGTATTGGATGGTCGACACAGATAGAGGCGCATCTCACCAAGAAAGAAAAACAAATACTTGAAGATTGTTTAAAACGCAATACAAAATTTTTTTCTTTGATCTCATGGAAAAAAGCCAGGCATCAATTCACAATTGATCTCGCCTTATTTTATAAATAATAATATTATTAATATAATTTTTTTATAAAAATTAATATGATAATATTTTATAATTATTATATATTATTCATTTATTTTACTCTCCTAAAAATTTGCACTTATCCTAATAGAATATAGGAGATGTAGCACCTAAGGGGTGTAGCCTAGTGGTTCCATCATGTGGTGATAGTGCAAGACTGCCCGTGTTCGAATCTCTAAGAGTGCATTCTTTGTAAAAGCCTAGTGTGATCGAAATTTTATCCCGTGCTTGGTACCACTACAGTGTGGTCCTTGTACATGCATCTTAGTTAACTCAGGACAGGTGTTGTGTGATCTGCGAATACGTACCCTAAAGGGGTAAGTGCCTGGTCCTGTGTATGGCTGGCCGTCGCAGTGATGGCTGAGTACGGAGTTTCCTCGTCCTCCTAAAAAAAATAAATATAGGAGATGTAAAACCTATGAAACATTACCACATTATTTTGTAGAAGGTGATCTATAATTTGTATAGGTAGTTATGTAGTTTACAAATTTACACGTATTATTTAAATCAATGAGTGCTTATAGTGATGTGATTGATAATTTCTTTTTGTTCTCTATTTCATGCATCTTCTTTAATTTCCTATATTACACTTTGCCTTAAAATGCAGTTGCCACCTTAAAGCACAAAGGACTAGCAAAAAAAATGATTACTGAGATCCAACACAAGAAATTTTAGAATGTAGTTAATAATTGTGGCCAATCTTTATATATACATTAGTAGATTATTATTGTATATATTGCTCGTGAGCGATCTCGTGCATTCAACTTCTCTAAGAAGCACTCGTGGAGACACATTCTGGGCTTAGTCCTTTCGAGAAGCGCTTTGTGTCTGTGCAGTAATTATAAACCATGTAATTCTTCTGCACCCATTTAAGTTTCTCCCTGCTTATTTCATCAAGTTGTTGGAGATTCAACCATTCAGATGAAGAACTTGAAGGGCAAAGAGAAGACCCAGAAGACAAAAGGCAAACTCTAGCAATGAAGTGTTAGGATCCGGGAAGGACAAGCACGCCCAAAAATTGGGGAGAATACACAAAGGTTAAATGAGCAAGGATCCGGGGAGAATAAGCACTACCACAAATTAGAGAGAATACACAAAGGTCAAATGAGTAAATATATTCATGGACTTGGACAACACTTTCAACCCAAAACCTTAAGGCATTAGGTCCATGGATGCATTCCACTTATATATTACTCATGTACCTTTTATCTTTTCAATGTGGGATATTTTTATATTACACAATCACACTTTAACCCAACAATCTCCCCCTCAAGTATGAGTCTCTCCACATAAAACTTGGACTTTTACTCTATTTTAACTCCCTCTCAAATAGAAGGCATTTTATATTCGAGTATTAAGGTATTAGTAAGAGCCCAATACTCTACCTAGAGTCACGTGAAGACCAAACGTACTCTTTGAGCCACTATCCTAGAGTGCACGCCTACCAATGCTCTACTTAGAGTCACGTGAGAGCTGAACGTACTCTTTTTTATAGGAGTCATGCCTTACCACTCCATCTTGAATTAGCCCACTCTCTTTGGGCCATTCTCTTTGGGCCAGTTTAGAATCCAAAGCTCTTATCATTCTTCATGGGGGTAGTAACCACGAGAATACACCACTGTCTCAATACTCACAATCCTTTTGAACCATCAGCTCTGATACCACTTGTTAGAATTCGGGGAGAACAAGCACGCCCACAAATTGGGAAGAATACACAAAGGTCAAATGAACAAATATATTCATAGACTTGGATACCACTTTACAACCTAAAACCTTAAGGTAATAGGTCTATGGATCCATTCTCTTTATATATTACTCATATATCTTTTATCTTTTTAATGTGGGATATTTTTACTTTCGTTCGTATTTGAACCCAATAATAAAATGTTTCAATATTAAATCTAATATTTAAGAAAATAAAAATAAATGAATTCCAAATTTTAGAACAATGAAATGCATTGAAAACGTAATGCACAGCTACAGTGACTCTAGAATTCAAAACCTTAGGTCCGCTTTGCATTCGCGAACCGCGAAGTCATTACAAATTGTTGTATGTGGACCGATTGGACACGTTGTCCGGTGTTCCCAATGTTCCAATGTGTGCCACCATATACCGCCACGTGCATTTTGGATGGTCCTCGGCTCTCGTGGTCGTGGGTTTGCTGTCGACTCAGATGCCGGCCGTGAACGGGTTCTACAGCACGTGACATTCGTGTGGTTCAATCTCAATCGTGTTCAACGTACCACTGACATAGACTGATTCGTGAGCTTTGTTCCGGGTCCAGCTGGACAGACTTCTTGTACCTTGTTAGGTTGTTGGAATCATGTCTTTTTGGTTTTTATTTTATTTTATTTGCTTTAAATGGAAGCTAAAATCATACAATTGCGTTGGATCTTATCATTAATAATGAATTATGTAATTAAAGACCAAACAGAAACAAAACGAATCACATAGGGACCTGGACTTTTTCTGTTATTTTTATATTATTGACTATTTCGAGGATCTTTTTGTGCATAAGACATTGGGACATACTTTATTGTTTGGTTGCATTGTCCATGCCAGGCCAGGCCAAGGCAAACAAAACTATAACTAGAGGTAAAAAAAAAAAAAAAATGGACCACATAAAAATAACTAAATAAATGTTCTTCTTTTCTTTAAATAATAATTATCTATTCAAGGAACTTTTGTATAAGCACATTACTCCCGACAACAAGTACTAAATATGACATACAATAATTTAATACAATGTCCCCCGTACAATCTCTTCGAATCAGATTTTTTTATTTGATTTAAGGTTGTGAGGTTCAACAATTCAAAGATGAATTTCAATAAATTAAAATGATTGTTGAATTCGTTTATTATATTGAATTTAAATTGGCTTCAAAACAGGTTTTAGGGTGGAATTACAGGTATTGGTTTGGAAAGTGGGTTAGGATTCTTTGAATTTAGGCCTTAGGCTTTATGGACTGAGACCTGAAAGAGTGGGGGACTAACGAAGAAACGTAATGTTCGAGTTATCGATAGGAAAGAATCAACCAACACGGGTTTACAAATTGAAATGCGAACAAAGACATTTCGATTGATTCGAGGGAGTGGGGTGAGCCCACACTACAGAGATTACTTTGACTATCAAATCCAGAACACAAATGGTAGGCTTCGCTTAAGACGTGACTTAAATCCTGAGGATAACAGCCAGAAAAAATAAAAAAACAACGTGCTCAACACATTGACGATACTACTCAGAGCGTGCGATACACTCCGACTCGACCCGCCAATTTTTTTTCATTTTTTTACAGTAATCAAGGACACTTCTATTTATCATTAAAAATATTTATTCTTTTACTAGTTCAAAATTAAACTTAAAATTATTCTACAGATATTGAGCCCACACAAGATTATTATTATTGTTGTTTGAAAAGAATTCCAGGCGAGTCTAACCAAAGATGAAATATCAAATTATTTACAGCTGAAAACTTGATCTCAAGATTATTAAAAATTAAAAAAAATTGACTATGAGGTTATTTTTATCTACATCTCATCTAACTCTAAGTAGTCTTACAATTATTTTAATTAGAGGTGAATTTATTAGATCAAAAGTAAAATTATTTTATTAAAGATGAATTTACCTAACTTGAGATAAAAAAAGACTTAGAAAATAGTTAAAAATAGTAGATATATAATAAATTTTAAGGATATGTATCAACTTTCTAGGGTATATGTATATGTTAATTTTCAAAAACAAGTGTTAGCTTCTAAGAGCACGTGATAACTTATATAGATAAATATAAATCTTGGATTAATACACTTGTTAACCTACGTTTTTTTGTCTATATATGACAGAAATGCAACAATTAAGAGCCACGTATAAAAAAAAAAATAGAAATTACTTAAAGTAAAATGATTTGACCTTTTAAACCTTCACTAATAAAAATTTTACTACCATTTTAACAATTTTATCCTTGTTTTACAAAATCCTCGTAAACTTGATTTGAGTGTACGAGAACTTTTATCGAATAACCAGTGTTCTTTTGATTTTCTTCTTTACATGTAAATTCAAATTACCTAACAAATTCAACGATCAAAATTAGGCTTAAAAAGATTAATCCTAAAAGGATATGTTCTATTCAAATGGTTCAAACCACACAAAAGTATGTTCAAACTTGAAATAGTATGTTCAAACTCAAATAAAAGGTCAAAAGCTGAGAAAGAGCATATCAATACTTGAAAAAAGCTAGACCATGAGATTTGGTGGAGAAAAGCCGATAAAGAGCACATCCAAAGCTGAAAACTTTATCATAAAGTCATTCAAAGTTAAAAAATTTGAGGTCATTTACATCTACAGTTCATCTTGGCCATAAGTAGTCCTACAACTATCCTAGTCAAATGTGAATTTATCACATTAGAAGTTAATTTATCCGATTCCAAGATAAAAACACTTAGAAAATAATTGAAAAGAGTGAATATATAATAAGTCATATAGATGTTATTGGTTTCTAATGGCCTAAAACATGCATAAATAAAATTTCTCTCTAGAAAATAATTCTCAAATCTATACTTTTAAACGAGAAAATAAGGTTGCAAAATTAATCATTAAAGTATATATTTTGCTTGCCTTTGATTTTGATGAAGATCAAGCTCAAAAGTGTGAGTTCTCAACACTTGAAACCTCCCCAAGGAGCTCCCATGACTGCCCACGTTTTGGAAGAGAAGATGAACTATTTTTTGCTTTAATTTTCATCATTTTTTTATTTTCTTAATGTAATATTTATCCAAATAAATATATATAATAATGGAAACATGATGTGATACAATCAAGCTAATTTTCTATTGATGAGTTCAAGTCAAACTTACATTATATCTTTGACCAAGAATAATTAATTCAAAATTAATTAATTAATATAGTAAATGTATATAAATATACCAAGTGTCAAAATATTATCCATATAAATTCTAACACTTGTAAAATTCTCTAACCATTAAAGAATTTGATACTTAGACATATTAATATATATTTTGAATTTCCATAAATCTAAAATTATAGTACATTTACTATAATGCCATTGGTCAACATATATACATAAGGGTAAAATGGTAATTTCCTTAAATTAAACACTTTAATTTAGAATTTACTATTTTATATTAAAATTATATTTTAATATATTTGATAATCGTAATTATCAAATTTAAATATATAATTTATAATAAATTATACATTTATATCACATAAAGGCAAAATGGTCATTTTGTACTAAATTAACAATTTAATCTAGTTTTTATAATTTTACCTTAGAATTATATTTTAACATATTTGATAATCAATATTATCATTTTGGATCATGAAATTTACATTAAATTACTGTATGATATCAATATATCACTTCTTTAATCCTTTAAGGAATAATAAATACATATATCGATTATACGTATTTATTTTAGCATTTCAAGTTATGATGAGCTTGCTAACCCTCTCTTGATTATTTTATCTCCTTCTCCTTTATGAGAACTCTTAGGAAATTAAGTAGACCGTGAAGGTTCACCGTGACTCAGCCATGAGTTAATGTCAAACACTTCGATCTCAAATATTTCGATACCCATCGATTATAGTTAGTGTCTAACTACGTGCTATAGTCTCTAAATTATGATAAAGAAGTGTCTTCATCAAACCTCTAATGATTGCATATAACGTGCGAATAATATCCCTCCATTGTCATATCCTGATCTAGTAAGGGTTTATGGAAGTGTCAAAACCCTAATCTTGATATCAATATAAAATTTTGATCATATGTCATGATTGCTATAGCCATAGACTTAAAATTTAGATATTATATTAACATTCGTTTAGGAACTCAACTCGAACAGAGTCAACAGAAACTCTTAGTCTATAGTATTGAGTTAATGGATCCTATTTTGACTGTCAACTGAATACTTATATAAATAAAACATGCCTAAACTGGCTTCTTGTATAAGGCATGATTAGCCCTACACGTATACACCATATAAAATATACTCATCTGTATAGAGTTCGATTCTAAATGTCTTAGGTCAAAGGATTACATTACATACTATTACAATCTATTAATAAATCATTAACTACATGCATACCATGTGATTTGTCAATATATATAACCCAGTTCGATAAATAGTTTATAAACTATAAATCTATACTAATGTGCTTCTGATAATAACTATATGATTAACCTACATATATCATCATATGATATTATTAGGTGGCAACTAGTATGCTTACTATATGATATAGTTACCTAATCTATATCACGTATGTAAGGAATAATTTGATAATTTTATTTAGCAATTAAATAAAAATATCTAGACAATTTACATATATTCTTTATATATGAGCATGCCAATATAAAGGAAATAGCTAATGTATTTGAATAAAGAATAATTCTTTCCTTGATAGTCTGATATTTATATAAGATCACTAGCCCTAAAATTGACAATACGAATAATTTTTAGAGCATACACTAACACTTAAAACATATGGACTAATAACTATCCATAACTATGTTGCCTCTAATATTGGTAATTAAAGAGATTAGGATGAATAAAAAAAAGAGGAGAATCATTCTAACAATCTTCTTTTAATAAAAAGTTCTTAAAATAACTAAGAAAGCATAATAAGAAGGATTCAAAGCGAAAGAAGCAACCACGAAAGTCTAGATCGAAAAATAAAAGGCATAAAAAAGGTCAATGTTTTATATATTAGGATACTGGTCATTTCAAAGCTAAGCGTCCAAAATGTAAAAATAAGAAGATAAAGAAGAAAAAATTATTTTGATTATTTTTGAGACTGTTATTGCTAAATCTTAAAATTAATGGTGTTTAAATTCTTGTGCTATTAGACATGTGAGTAATGACAAATGTCAATTTTTCAAATTTGAAAAAAAAGCATTAGAAGAACATCAGTTATACATGGGTAATAATACTTATGTTGATATTCAAGGTATAGAAGATTGTAAAATTTCATTTGTAGATATCACCATAATATTGAAAGATGTGTTATATGCTTCATCGATGAGAAAAAATCTAATTTTTATGTCTGTTCTAGATAAAAAGAGTTTTGAAATTAGATTTAAGTTTGAGTTTGTCACTATAAAAATAAATAGTCTTGTAATTTTAAAGGATAAAAGAATTGATGATATGTATACGATTAGATCTATAATGAATAAAACTTTCTTTTGGGATTATGTTTATGTATTATATTTAAATGATACTTTACTTTGGCAATTAAAATTAAGCCACATAAATACAAATAAAATGCTTAGAATGAGCAATAAAGGAATGTTTCTTTAAGTAAATTTGGATAAATTTAACATATATGAATCATGTGTCAAAGGTAAAATAACAAGAAAATCTTTTCGAATTATTAAAAAATATCAGATTTACTTAAAGTAATACATTCAAATTTATGTAGACCTATAAGAATAAAAACACATATAGTTATGTAATATTTTCTTATCTTTATTGATAATTATTCTAGATATAGTCATGTGTATTTTTTAAAGCATAAATCAGAGACTTCAGAAAAATTTAGAGAATATAAAAAAGAAGTAAAAATACAATTAGGTCGATCGATCGAAGTGTTAAATAGTAATCGAGATAGAGAATAGGAAGTTTTTGATAATTTTTGCAAAACAGATATTATAAGGAATACTTATACAGTGCCTTATGGTCCACAACAAAATTATAGAAGAAAGAAGAATCGAACTCTATTAAATATGATAAGATCAATAGTATCTTACTTAAAAGTGTCTTTACATTTTTAGGAAGATGCATTATCTACAACAGTATATATATTAAATAGAGTTTACACAAAAGTTAAATTATTAATTTCATATAAAATATGGATGAAAACCAAACTAAATTTATCAAAATTGAAAGTTTGAGAATACAAGGCCCATGTTCTTATTCCTAAGCCTTTAAGGGATAAAATTAGTATTAAAATATGGGAATGCAACTTCATTGGTTATATTGAAAATAAGAGTGGTTATAAGTTTTGTTATTCAAACAAGGGTCTTATAAAAAAATAGAAATGATATGTTTATGAAAACTACAAATACAGTTATTTCTAAAGAACAACTTGAGTTACTCAACAAAAATAAGCTCCCTACTACTTTATCTCAACTTATTAATTATCCTAATAAAGAAATAGATGATATTATTAATTCCATAATTTTTGTACAATCTAGTGAAGATGTGCAAGTTAGTGAGAGAAAAAAAAAAAAGAAACTTTCTCAATAATTAAAAGATCATTACGTCTTTACTATTGATGAAAAATATTAACTAAGTGATAATTCCAAAACTTATAGCGATGCTATAAGACAGTTTGATTCTAATAAATTATAATTAGCCATAGAAGATGAATTAGAATCTATTGAGAAAAATAAAATTTGAAAATTAGTTAATTTACCTAAAGATAAAAGGCCTATTGGTTGTAAATGGATACTGAAAAAAAAAAAAAAAAAAAAATTAAAAGCCATTGAAAGTCTATACAGATATAAGGTTAGATTAGTAGTTAAAGGTTATACTTAAAAGTCTAAGATAAACTTTGTTCATACTTATTCACCAGTTACTAAATTCACATCTATTCAAATTATCATGACAATTGTTATTAGATTAACTTTTGAAATACATTAAATAGATATAAAGACAGCATTTTTAAATGGTAAATTAAAAGAAAATATTTATATGTCACAACCAGAGGTTTTTTAGTTAAAAGATATGAAAACAAAGTCTATAAATTAAAAAAGTCTTTACATAGACTAAAACGATCATTTAAACAATGATATTTAAAATTCTATCAAGTAATCTTGAATTTGGGTTACAAAGTGAATTTATTGGATCATTGTATTTATAATTAGCAATGCCAAGACAAAATATTTATATTCTCATTATATGTAAATGATATTTTATTAGTTATTAATTGTATAAATATAATTAATAAAATAAAGTCATATTTTAATATGAAGTTCAATATGAAAGACATGAGTGAAATATCTTATACTCTAAGAATTAAAATTACTAGAGATAAAAAATCAAAGTTTCTATATCTAGATCAAGAGAATTATCTAAAAAAAATATTTAAATAGTTTAACATGAAAAATTATAAGTCGGTTAGTACATTCATATATAAGTCAACAATTTTGAAAAAGGATTAATGTCCTTAAAATAAAATCAAATTGAAAGAAATGTATAAAATACCTTATGTGCAGGCTATTGGGAGTTTAATGTATGCAATGACTAGTATAAGGCCGAATATATCAAATGCAGTGAAAGTAATAAGTAGATATCAATCAAATCCAAGAAGAGTACATTGGCAAATGGTTAAGAGGATCATAAGATATCTAAAATGAACCAAAGGTATAAAACTCTGTTTTAATTTATATGATTTAAAACTTGTTGAATATTATGATGCAAAATTTGCAGGTGATTTAGATGATAGAAAATCAACAAATGGCAATGTGTTTCTATATAGTAGAACAACAATTTTTTGGTTAAGTAAAAAACAAGGTTGTATTACAAAATCTATTATAAAGGCAGAATATATCTCATGTAGTACAACAATAAACACAGTTGTATGAATTAAGAGATTTGTTGATAATTTACAATTAGATATTATCTAAAGAATTTGTAAATATATTCTGTGATAATAAGTCTACCATGTATTTGATTAAAAACAAAGAAAATAGCTCCAAGAATAAATACATTGATATCAATTATCACTATATTCAAGATATAGTGGAGAAAGGTGAAATTAAAGTTGATTATGTTTTTTCAAAAGAAATAGTAGCTGATCTTATGATCAAGGGATTGTCTCTGGAGAAATTCAAAAAATATGTAATTACTATAGATTTGAGAATCATCTAGATATGTCGTTAACATGTAGGAAATAGATATCATTATTAAGTATCAGAGACATCCAAAAAAACAATAATATATCTCTATCTGATTAATGATAAATATTAGAAAAAAGATAAAGAACATTATAACGGGATTAATAAGAATTAAAATAAATCATCTTAAATGTAAAGTTTATATAAAAATGTCAAAATAAATTTATGTAACATTGAGTACTTAGTGTCTAAGTCGCCATAAAAACTAAGGATGAACAGAATTATTCTTAATTTTAGTTATGATGCTATTTTATTTTGTAAAATGTGAATGACATAACTTTATGATTTAGTTATGATACAATAATAGTGATTGGTTGTGTGTACAGAATAGTTAATCATCAAAAATTAATTATATTATTTTCATCAAGTAGGAGATTATAAGGTCATGAATAAAGTGCGTTGATATGCAAAGATTGTGTTCATTGGTGAAATGACACAATGGTAAAAGGAAGCTATTACAAATGGTGAAAATGGTAAAAGGACACAATTTTTTATTAAACAATTGTGTCCTAGTTCATACATTAAATAGTCCATTTCCTTTGTTTATAAATAAACAAGTAGAAAATATATAGAAAAATATTCAAAAGGATTAATATTTCTAAAGTGAGAAACTAAGTATTATTTGTAATTTGGTAAACTCTTTCTTTTGACATTAGATTCCTATTTATCTCGAGTAATACTCATTACGTCCCCAGCGAGATTATTTTTATTTGCTTCTAATAACTCTCTCATTCTGCACACCTTACTCGTTTCATGGGCTAATTATCTGTCTAGAAGTCCCATTATTGTTTAACTATGGCAGCAAGTTATGAGCATATACATACTTCCCCACATTAAAATTACCTTCTGGAAAGGTCCGTAATGTATTTGGTAGCGACATCCAATCACTATCTGCATATTATAATCTTTGAGCAGTACTGATAATAATTTGACACTGCAATTTAAAAGAAACAAAATTGCATTCAATTATACACACACACACACACATCAAATAGGAGAAAACATCTCTTTGCCTGACTGATAATTATGAAAAATAGCAGCTTCAGATTACTTCATGTCCAGAACTGAAATTAACGTACCATAAAACTAAAACTCTTCATTTGAACAACTACAAGTCAATCCTAAAAAACTTAAAATCTTACTCCTAAAGCTTGTTTCATCAATCCAATTTCTTACAGCTTTGTTTCTCGACACCAGCCATAATTTTTCTTGTAGAAGACAAGCTTTTTTGATAATGTTTTATAGAAAGGAAATTAAACATCAACAGAGAAATCTTCGTAGTTCTCTCTTAGTTTGGAATCAAAACCCTAGGTTCAACTCCAAGTCCATTTTCTTTATCTTCCTAGAGCAAAGATGCAACTCCAAGTCCGGATTATCATCAGCTTCTTCCCAGAAAAACCTAGCATCAGGGTTTAGTGGGTTTTTCTCAGGGAATCCCTTAGAAGTTTCGAACCCATATGTAAAATTACAAATAGGTTTCCATTCTCCAAGAAAGTCTCTTGTCCAAAGCTGCTGCACCGGTATCAGTTGCGATTGCTGCTGTGGCTGCGGCTGAGACTGCTTCTGAGGTTTCGGCTGAGACCCGGGCTGAGGTTTCTTCTGGGGCTGGGTCTGGGGCAGCTGCTGATCATACTTCTGATCACGAACCGCTTTCATGTTCGGACGACGCTGAGAAGATCCAGCTTTGGCCTCCTGTGGGTTGGCACATCCCACAGCTTTATTTTTTCGCTTATTCGTCACAGATTCATTGTTTTCTTTTGCTTTGCTCTCGGTCTGAATTAGCCCTTTTGGTGAATTCTGACTGGACCCAGTTCCTTCCTGATTCTCGGCAGTTACTGCATCAGATATTTCTTCCTCTTTTTCATCATCCGAAGGAATGTGATGGATTAAGACTGCAGCTAGCAGTGGTCCGTACGGTTTGTCCCTCATTCCTCGTGCTTTACGGTGAGCAATTTGATGCCCACCGCAAGCACGGCTGGTATTGAACACCCTGGAACAATATGCGCATTTGTAATGACCAGGGCCAGAAGTTGCTGAACCTGTAACTTTGCTTTCGGCTGAGTTTGACGGTCCTTGCATGGTAAAATGGAATGAGATGAAACAAAAGGTGAAAAGAGAGAAAACAATGGCGGAAAAGAATTGGAAGCTGAGAAATTTAGACGACGAAAACAAGGAGTTTGTTATCCCAGAGAGAGAGAGAGAGAGGAATGGTGATATGATCCGAAGGCATCCAAGTGAGCGGTACTTAAAGAGAGGTTTGGACTTGAAAATGGGATACAATTGTATTGAAATTAGATTTTGTAAGTAAAAGATACGGATTTGCTTTCCTTAGTTGATTTGGTTTTTAATAATGTTATATATGCAAATTTAATATAAAGATAGAATTATATTGTTGGTTTATGTCTTATATAATTTATTTTTATATTTTTATAATTTTCATAAAATTTTAGAAAACAACATCGCTATACCGAGTCTTAGGCTTCCTTTAAGATCGATAGTGGTATTTCTAAGTATAACGTGAAAAGTCTTTAGTAACTACTTATTTTTGTTCTTATATTCCACTTAAATTTAGTATTAAGCGATTCCATCTAATAATAGCTACAGTTTCAAAGCTAAAATCCAGTCATATATGCAAAGAAAATTTTGAGTTCTTTTGCTATATTAACGTGTATTTGAATATTTTTTGTGATTAATTGAGATGTACATATACAATAGTTTAATAGAAAAACTACACTATTTTAGAAGTAGCTATCATTTTTTTTGAAATGAGTCCATTATGTTAATACAAGAGAAAATTATATATATATGGTATAATTTTTTATATAATAATAATAGAGATATAAAATATTAGACCATTTTTTTATATAAATTAGTGTGATAATGTTATATTATTATCGCTTATTTTATATAATGTAATATTATTCTTATAAATTTTTTTATTTTTTATTTGCAAATTGTTATATATGTGATATTTATACAACATTCTCATATCAATTTATATTTTTAATATTATTATTTTTATAATCATAATACTAATCAACTTAAAATTTATATGGGAAATTAATTAATAAACAAGTATAAACACGTTTTTTTTTTGGATGACGAGAAAACTCCTATACTCAGCCATCATTGCGGTGGTCGGCCATACACGGGCCAGACACTCACCCCTTTGGGGTAAGTGTCCACAGATCACACAGTATCTGTCCTGAATCAATTAAAATCATATACATGGACCACACTGCAGTGGTACCAAGTACAGGATAAAACTCTGCCTGCATTAGACTCTTACACCTGAATGCACTCCAAGAAGTTCGAACTCAGGACCAGCACAAATGCTTCCCCAGGATAGAACCACTTGGCTACATGCAGTGGGTGCGTATAAACACATTTTATATGGTTTTATAGTCACTATTTATGGTAATTATTTTACGGGCATTGAAATATTCATGAAATAAATTTACATATCAATAAATAAACCTTGGAAATAAAAGAAGGAAAAAAAATCATTCACATGCCGTTATTATATATCATTTTATTTAGAACAATACGGAATAAATCATATGCATTCTAAGTTTTTCAATAATAACAATAATAAACTATCATATAGTTAACATCAAGCGATTAAATATGTTTTATAATGATTATTTTTGTTTTGTTATATATATATTTCTTATTCATGAACATAATATTATGTTTTTTTTAGAATTGAACGTTGGGATATTAAGTGTAAGTGTATAAAATAAAAAAATTTTATATTAAAAAGTTATGAGATAAATAAGTAATATATAAGTAGAATAGACTTATATACCTAATGTATTAAGGTTTTAAATTGAAAGTAATGTTCAAATTGATGAATGTGTTCACTCATTTCGTCCAATCCTCTTTATGAGTAATGAAAAAAGTGTGATAAATGGATACTAGAATAAAAACAGACTTTCACTCATGAGAGTAAGTAAGGTTCAAGTTCAATGTGAAAAAGACTAATAGTTGAGGGGGAGATTGTTAAAATGTCAAGAGGTTTAAGCCCAATGCAAAAAAAATAAAAACTATTACTTAAGGAGAGATTATTGAAATGTCAAAAGGTTTAAACCTAATACGAAACTACTAAAACTTAAAAAGGAGATTGTTGAAATGTTAAGTGTGAAAGGCTTTTGTTTAAAGGAAAGTAAGCTAGGCCTAAACTCAATGTTAAGTACGAGTGTGTATAAGATGAAAGAATCCAATATTGAAAAGTCTCATAAATGTGTTTGTTTATTTAGTCTAGTTGTGTTCTCTCTAAATTTTGGGCAAGACTCTTCTAGTTGTAAGATGGATTTTTTTAAAAATGATATATTATTTGAGTAAAGACAAAAGGTAGTTATTTACAATTAATAAAAAAATAATACAAAAATTACCATATATTAGTGTTAATAATCACATCTCTATTACCTTGTATAAGAAGAACATAGAGAAAAGAAATCATGAATAAGATCAATTTCTACTACTTAATTTTTTGAAATTTTATAATTACTATAACGCTCATAAGAACATGGAAAAAAATATTGAGAATAAGATCAACTTCTACTACTTTACTTTTTGAAATTCGACAATTAAGATAGCCGTGAACTATAATATATTTTAAATAGTTTTTCAAATAAGAAAAAAATATATTACTGAAAATAATAATAATGTAAAATAATTAATTCATATTAATAAGCAAATATATATGAATAGTGAATCAAATTACAATAAAGGCTGCATAATTGAAACAAACGTGCTGGCTTCTCAAATATTGTTTCATTGTTATCAAGCTAGATGAATGTAATTATGTGAAAACATGCGTCATGCTAGTTAAGTTTCTTCTTCCACTTTCAATCCATTATAATCATTTATCTAATGTAAACCTCAACTGGGAACTTTGCAAATGGCAATTATAATTAATCATAGTAATATGATTAAATTAAAATTGAGATTATAGTTTTATTTGAGTATATGAATGTATGTGATTAATAGATATATAATAAATGAAAAACAATAAAATTAATATGTAGGATAATACATGATGTGACAACAAATATTTTAAAAATTAAGTAAACTCATGCCATGAAAATTCTAATTCATTCGAAATGGGATCGAAATTTATTAGAGAGAGAGAGAGAGCCATAGTTCAAATGAAAAGCAAAAATTAACAAAACTACTAGAATTAATTTATATGTTGTCTCAATACTACTGGAAAGAAAGTGGGCATGGGATTACAAGAACCACAAGAGGTTCACTAATCTATTACAGGAAAGAGCACAAAGAAGAAGAAGAAGAAAATTATCCGAAACCTAATTAATTTTGTTTCTTAACACATTTTTCATGTTGTATTACTTTAATTTTCATTTATTTATTTATTTAGTAGGATAGCTCTAGTATTTATTTACATGTGCATGCAGATGGAAGCATTGGGAGGAAGAGGACTCGTTTATTAGAGCTTCAAAGTCAAATCAAGCTGATGAGATCCATACTCTACTCCTCCAAATGACACCGGAATTGCCACCGGGATCTCCCCGAGCCAGCTGTCAACTCCGCGCTCCGCTATCTTAGCCATGAAATCTCTTTCTACATAACCATCCATCTCCGAGCTAGCCATCGACTTCTGATTCTTATCAGGGAAGGGACCTCCATGGCTAGACAATTCTGCTGGTTCAGTCAACTGCTTGGCCCAATAATAAATAATTTGACAGTCGCCGGCAGGTGTAGGGCTTTTACTTGGAATCTCTTTAGCTTTTTTTTGGCACTCCTCCGTGCTATTCCACCTCTCCTCGTCGCGCTCCCTCCGGTGAGCATTTTGATGTCCTCCTAAAGCCTGCACGGTGGGAAAAACTTTTGAGCAGCGAGAGCAGATGAAAGGATAATTGACGACATTGAACAGTCCGCCATTTTCTGCGGTCGCTGAGCTCCGATCATCAGAAATGGATTTGTCTAACAGGTTGATCGTATACATGAAATGGAAATAGGGTGAACGCAAAGGAAACAGAGAGAGTTGAAGCTTGAAATACAGAGAGCTCAGAAATGTACGACGTTATTTATAGAGAAATGGGATAATAACATCCAGATCCCTAACTTTTTATGTTTTATAAATAAAAGTGTAATTTATTTATGTAGGGATTATTGATAATATTATTCTCACAATATTAAATTTGACTAAACTATGAATAATTTAATTTTATATTTAAATATTTTTAAAGTGTTTATTTATAAAATTAATACTGAAAATTTCATAGTTACATCCAATAGAATTAAGTTAAAGTCCTGATTAAACACTAAATATAAATAATTTTGCAAGTATATTTAGAATTCTCTATTACCGTATAATATGTTAAGTCACTAATTATTATATATTTATAGTCAAATGTTGTGAATTAAAAACAAGCATATCATTTATTTTATTTATATATTAAAATTTTGAATTAATTTAAACTTTGAATTAAAAGAAATTATTATCTTAGGATGTATATGTATAACATTAAATTGAAGAGTATTTAAGTCATTTTAATTAAAAAAAAAAAAGTAATTATTTATTATAATAAATAAATTATTATTATTATTTTTAAATATAAAAACTTGAGCATCTGAATATCTCCTACAGAAGACATAGTTGTTTTGGAATTAGAGAATATGACAAAAAGAGACAGTTTGACGTGGAGGAAATGAGAGTCGGACAAATTTGCAGGAAAACAGACACCTGGATTTGGTGAGTAATATTCTTAACTAGGGTTAGAATGATCTGGCTAGTTAGCGTACAAAATGGAACTGATTTGACTTCTTTTGAAAACCCTGGCTAATTGAAGAGTGAGTATCAAACAAACTGGTCATTTTATCATGCATTCAATTATATAGTTATAATTGCGATTATACAATAAAGTCTCCATTATTCCACAAAAAATAGCAATCTCAACTCAGGAGTCGAGACCTTCACTCTATATTTCAACCATTTTGATACTGAACAGTGAAACTAACAGATATATATATTTTAAACAATATATTTATTTTTTATTCATAATATCTGAATATATATTTTTAGAAATAGTTTATATAAAAGATTTAAATTTACTAGTATTTAGATTAAATAAAAAAAAGTCGCAGTCGAGACACTTAGGTTACAAGTTACATGTATGATATTACTGCATGTAGTCCACGTTACCCATATAATATGACACGTGACTCAAAAAAGCTATTGGCACCCAGAATTCAACGGCTTTATACAAGTAATGAACTTTTTCCAGAATCACATTTTAAGAGGGAATTGTATCTCGTCTTGGCAATTGGACAGGATCCATGAGTGATTGTTTTAGCGTAAGCATTTATAGAATCTGTTCCAAAAATTAAATACAAAATCCCAAAAGCACTTTTATACTTAAAAAAGGCTAATTCGGTCAAATGGGGTGCTTCGTTTTGTTATTCTCATTCATACACTACTTCTATTGGAAATTGTTACATCTCAACTGTGTTTTGAAAATAAATTTTTTAAAAATACCATGTTTAAGTAAAACTCATTCATGCATTTATTAATATGTAACGTCTAAATATAATATTTTTTAAATAAAACTCATTTATTTATTTATTTATTAATACGTAACATATAGTACTTTGATTTTATAAGAATTATAATTTGAAAACTAAAAATGTCATAGTACTAAACCAGAATATTAAATGTTAACCATCCACCCAATTCAAAAACGGAGGTATAAATCTCGATGTAATTGAAAGTTATAATGCCTAGAAATCAGAATAGTGCAAGAATATAGTTAATGAACACAAATTTTCAGTACTTTTAATATAATATTTATTCTGAAGTAACAATTCGGTCCAAAATTATTGAAAATACCTCATCAAACTATATTTCACTAATGTTAGACAATAAATTCGTTTAAAAAAAAAAACTATTCAATAATATTTATACTCTCACGCATTTATTTAATTATTGGGATAATAGTATTTTAATCTCTGAAATTATTAAAACAACATTTCAGGGCAACATTTAAATAATTTAATAAAATCGTCCCTAATGTTATGACAGTTACAATAATTGAATAAAATAATATATTTAACCCTTTGATAATAAAAAAGAAAAAATAAAAATTATTCTCCTATTTACCATTTTATAAAAGTATAAAGACCTAAATATATTATTAAGATCAGACTGGTATATAAAGACTATTTTACTCCTATTCTGTTAACTTCTAAAGACAAGCATTAGTTGAGGTATTTTCAATACTTTTAAACTAAATTAAATCGTTAAGTCAGAATAGATATTGGATCACATTAAAATACCGACAATCTCAATGCAGTAGAATGAAAATATTCCTTCAACAAATGTGCTATCATAACCACAGGAGTTACAAACAGCTTAGATTATATATTTATATATATAATCAAACCTTAAATTATCATTACAAAAATTTCAGCTTAATACAAAATATAGTTCTCATTTACTTTCATCAGTCAAATTCCCTATGAGATGAGATTTCTTGTCTAAACGCGCTATCAAGGTCAACTGAATTGCATGGATCAAAAGAAATACAAGGCCAACTGAACCCCAACAAGACAAAAATCACGTTGGGGAAAGCTAACAAACAAGTTAGCATCCTTAGCAATACCATGAAATTCAAAAGAGGTACATATGCGGAAGCAAGAGGAAACCAGAAAAACATACATTTCAACATTGACAATATCAGCATTGGGAAATGATATGTGCGCATAATTCTGGATTTTTTGGATGAATGGTCAAACTTTCACCATAAGTAATAGGAAAATCGAAAAACAAAATCAATCTGACTGGCAAACAGCCCAAAAGAGAACTTTTCCTCCTCTCAACTTTACTCCGTTTTGATTAGTAATTCCTATCCTGATTAGATTACACAAAGAAGCAAAAAGCTTGGTTGAATTAAAATGAACTCATAATGGATGCTATTCTATTCCATTAGCCTTAGAAAATAACTCTATACTAATCAAAACGTCAAGCTTCTTTAGAGCACTAAATCACACTTGGATTCTTCGAAGACGTGTATAAATCAATATGAGATGCAATAGTTTTGAAGGAGAATATCAGACTCATGAAAACCTTAAGCAAAAGTATATAAAGATAAGAAAGAAGAAGAAAAATTCATTAATAATCAAAGACAAGATGACAGTATATCTCAAGTCTACCTTGAGACTGTCCCATACTAATCTAACAATACTGAATAAGCGATCGATCATCACATCCTTTTCACAAATCTAACCCTATTAATCCATTTCCTTACTACAGAATTAAACATCACTATAAAAAAATCAAAGCAACAAACAACAGCTTTACACAAAACAGCTTCTAGTAAGTTATTCACCAGGAAAGCAACAGACAATCAAAGTAAGCCAACAGAAAAAACTTTTAGAAATTATCCAAATTGCCGACATAACTCAAACAATTATCATCATTTCAAATCCACATACCACTATCAAATCAAATTGAATCTACTTGCTCTGCATAAAACCATCCAACTATAACTAAACAAGATGCAACCCATTTTACAGTTTAAATCCCATTGATTAGTCAAATTAAAGGAAATACAAATGATAAATCCACTGTTTCATATAAAACTAATATTTAAAACAATCAAAACCCTCCTCATTTAAAAAAAAAAGAAGCCAAATTAGACCTTACTCGTTGGCTCCGTCCTAAAACACACCTGATCAGTTAGTCTTGGGATCGGGCATTGGGAACAATCCGCCGGCGGCAGCAGCTCCACGTGGTGGCGAAAACCCTAAAAACTTCTGCAAATTAGTACGAATACTAATCGAGCACAAGAAGTACAAAAACGCCATTGAACAATCCGTCGCATCATCCCCTTGTAACCCTCTATGACTCATCTTCATCACGATCCCCACCGGCTTAAATGGCAATTTGGCCACAACTTTCCCTTCAAACAAAGAATTCAACAGCCCGAAGACGACGAACAGAACCAAAGCCACAACGGCGCCGGATTTGAACTTGAATAATGACAAATCCCTGCTGGATTCCTTGAGACTGGTCTCTACGCGGTCAATCTTCTTGGTTTTGGATTTCTTCGTCGAGATTTTTGCTGGGTTTTCGGTTTTCATCGTTTCGAGCTTCTTGGAAGCTTTATCGATGGATGATTTCAAGGATTTGTAGGAGTTGGTACGGTAAATTAGAAGCCATGAGATTGATTCACAAATTATGGCCGTGCAGAAGGAGATTCCAACGACGGTGAGGCTGTCGGAGTATTTTGACGATGAGAAGATTTGGGCTCCTGCCATCGCTTCTCAATTCGAAAATCTCACGCGCGCACGAACGCTTGTGATCTCTCTGAAAGTTGTGAATTTCTTAATGTTGACGAAAACGAAAGCAAGATTCAGAGGTCTAATAAGCAACTGTTCGGTTGCGGGGATCTTGGTATTCCGTGATAAAGGTAATAACATACACGTCCCTGTATTTTTAAATTTTTATAATAATAGTCAAGTATTTTATCTATTTCTATTGAATAAGTCTCCAAAGCTTTGTGAAATAAAATTAAAGTTTAACAACGTATTATTATGTAAAAATCAAAGACATTCAAAATAAAAATAAAAAAAAAAAATTAACTCATTAATTACTGGTATTACCTTTTTAATTCTCATTCACCAATCATCGTTACCTATCCTCAAACATTTTTATAAATCTATTTAATATTATATTTTGTATTCTTACTTCTTTTACTAAATGTATCTTGTTATTTTTTATGATATGAAAATTTATACAAATGCAAAAAAAAAAAAAGTATATAATAAAATAAAAGATAGAACTCAAGATATAAAATTAATTATGTTGTAAATTTTATAATTTGACAAGTATTCAAAGTGTATAAAGAGGAGTATAATACTATCCGATTTGGTTTGCTCCATTTACATAATAATATTCACTAAGCTAACAAATATTTAGGTATCAAGCTCTCTCTTGACTTATTTATATTCCTAAAAATAATTTAATTATTTTAACAGGTTCCAAACTTATTTGAAATAATGGACAAATTACATCCTGGTTTTTGAATCCAAACATTTAGGGATCCGAATATTCTTGTTTGGAGATATAAAAATCGGTTGGGCTACGTCTTCCAAAATGTTAATGGGCTTGAACTACTTTTGATAGAAGTCCAAACTCTATTCTATTCTATAAAAAATAAATAAATAAATAAAATAAAATAAAATTTAATTAAAAAAATATGACAAAAATATTTAATGAACTGTAATAAAATAACAACAATCCTGAGGAGGAATCTTAAATATCATATTTCATATGTTTAAAACCTATTTATCTATTTAATTTTAAATAATATTGTCGACAAGTGATTCAAAATTTATTATTGAGATTTTATGGTGGTGTCTATATGCCAGTATTGTGTAAGTAATGACAAACTCTTTGATTAATGAAATGATCCTGATGATTAGTTTTGAATTTTGACATGACATTAAAAATAATATTTGGTTATATATTTCACAATGAAATGATCTGATTGTCTTGGTTCTACTTTTTGTAGTATCAAAACTCATAAGATACTTTCTTTTTTTGTTATTACATGTCATTCTGACGATAGGGGAGAAGGAATATAGTGAGAAACAATTCATCATGTTTTAATTTTTCGTGAAAATTGACTCTATAGAATCACAGAATATAATTGATGAAGAGGAATGTCTTCAAGAGGAAGCCCAACATGAAAGGGCAATGAATATTTCAAACTATGCAAATGTTGTTTTGATTGCCTTTAAGGTTTTCTAGTGTCTATTCTTCTTATAAATGATGCATAAACTGCATGATTTGCAAAATATCTTGATATTTATGTCCAGATTGTTTTGACTTTTTAAATTTTACAATTGAACCGGATCAAAATAAAATTTGAGAACTAAATTAAATCGGACCAAATTACAAAAGAAATGGAATTGAAATTTCAACTAATTAAAATATACCACATGTCATATTGATCGGTTAAAGGACCGAAAATCAGACCGGTATTGTATGAAACAATTTGGCATCTAACCGAATAGTGTTTTCAATTTCCCATATCAATATCCGATCAAACCGATTGGTCTACTCTGATTTTTCGAATCTTTCTTTCTTTTATCTAGATTACCAATATCTACAATATTTACATGTGGGCATGGTTTTTAAATTGTCTTCACCATATTTATTTGTTATGAATTATAGTTTTATGCTACAGTAAAGAGTGGATCCTTAGCTATTGGGGCGTTCAACCTATATTCTCTGCTAGATTTAATGTCTGGCTGCGTACTTTTATTCATGCATTTGTCTATGAAAAACATCAACATATACATATATCCTACTACAAAATTGAGGAAGCAACCGGCTTGCATTATCATTTTTACTGCTATCATGGCTACTCAGGGCATGCTTATTTGCAATTAACTTCTCTTTATCTTACATTAAATAGACAAAATTTTGATGAACAAGAAAGTTTTATTTAACCAAAACCAATTCTTCCTTCACTCTTGTTGATGCTCTTCAAACTTTCTATCCAGACTTTCAACCACCAACCAACTAGTTTGGTTGTATGCTATAACACTTACAATTACAGGAGTGATACTCATCCTATGGTTGTCCTATCAAGGTTCAAAAAAAAAAAAAATAGTCCTCACATATGCTAAGTGTTTAGTGTCACTTATGATTTAGACCTTACATAATAACTAACGTCTATTTTTCTTCCTTTTACATTCATGTATTCACTATTTTGTATAATGTTGATTACTAGGATCATTATTTTGATGTGGTAACTAACATGGTTGGTTTTATGGTTGTTCTTAGTGATAATTCTATTGGCGGATTGACCCAGTTGGCTTTATCATCCTTGCTCAATATACTATTACAAACTGGTCAGGAACTGTATTGAAAAATGCAGTTTTAGTCCCTTTCTTAATTTAAATTGTGTTGCTTTACTTCCTAATTGCAATATAAAAACACATTATTTTGAAACTATTAGTGATATATGTCCTAAAATTATTTATGTTGTAAATTTTAAGCATATTGTATTGAGTTATTGTAATAATATGTATTGCATATTTTATTAATAAAAAAATTATTTCAATATATGTGTATATTTTACTTTTTCCATCTAATCATACTAATGATAAAATATGCATATAAATCGTCCAAGATAATTAGATTATCTAAAGTATTTCTTACAGAAGTAATATCCACTATGCATTGATATTATAGTGTAGGCATACTGAATATTTTCGATAAATATTATAAGATGATATTAGTGTGAGTGATATGATAGTCATATCATTAGAACATCAGTGTAAAATAATAATTAGAGAACTATTATTTGAACGTGATCAAAGTTATAATGAATTAAACGAATGTATATTGTCAATGATTCATTATTGAATTATATGAGTGTGTTAACTACTCCTTAAATCTTAGACATTATAGTTGTTAATTGGTATAAATACACATGGTTCATATAGTGTATAAATATTAGATTAATCATGTCTTGTATACAGAAACTGATTTGATCATAAGTTATTTATATCAAGAAGTAAAAGACTGTCAGATAAAATTTGTTGACTCGATGTAAAAGATCTTAAGATACTGTTGACTCGGTCTAGATTTGAGTTTTCAGTTGAATATTAGTAAACGAGTAAAAATAAAATATTTAGTTAAAGCATAAATATCATACGAAGAGTTTGTAGTGATAAATTTAATTCATATTGACTAATTATTCGAATATAACTATATTTAGAGTTTTAACACTCGTGAACTCTAATTTGATTGGGATTAGACAAACAGAAAGAGACTATTCATATAAAACCTATAATTAGTTATAAAAGGTTCAATAAATTTTTTTTTATTATAATTTAGGGGCTATAGCATATTATTAGATGTTAACCATAGTCGTTGAGCATTCGAATAGTTTAAAATGAGATTGATGAAATTAATTTTAGCTCACGATTAATATCATAATGAACTGAGAGGTCACAATATAAATCTTGATCTATTCTTATTATTAGAGAGAGTTAATAATATTCGCAAAAGAGCTAGCATTCTCAGAGATATTACTTGAGCAAAAAATTATAAATAGTTTATATATTAAATAGTTTAACGGATCGAGAATTTAAAAAATTAATTCGATTGTAATTTAAAATGAATTATAATATTTCATAAATATTTAAAAATATAAACGGACTTAAAATAAATTTAACTGAATTTAGGATTAATTTATAATTTTATAAAATTTGAAGCCTAAGTGATATTTTATATTTACTATTGAAAAGCTTGTTAGAGAAACTTTAAGACTCATTTGTCTTTGACTAAAAAGATTAAAGGCATTTTAGTAAATAAAAGAAAATATAAAAAGACCAATTTTTCAATTAAAATTTAATTTTCCATAACTATCTTCTTCAAGCTCTCTTTCTACAAGTGGTCAAGAAAAAAAGAAGAAGAGAATTTTAATTTTTTAGAGACATTAAGTTTTTGATATTGATTCTTTATCCTATAATTACTAAAGGTTAGTGATTATACAATTGATTTGATTAATTTTGCTTAAAATGCCTAAAAATGGATAAAATAGGTACCCATACTTGTTTTAATGTTTGACATGCAATCATTTACTTCAGAAACATTTATAGAACTTAATACTGTATTGACAGTAGTTGAAATATTTCTATCTATTAATGCTTTCAAAGGAGGTGCACTTGAAATGCTTTACAGAGAAGCCTCTTATAGCAACGTGCTTTTATAGGATGAATTATTAATGCTTGCCCGTACTCAACACCTAAGAGTTAATGTAAGCAAAATGTCCTCAATTTATATTATTGATCATAGTTATCTTAGTTGGGCAATCAGTTCCTCTTGAATTCTTGGAAAAACTCGCATATTTCGTCTTTTGCACCATTCTCAAATCAAATAAGTTGACATGATTGGCGTCTATACTTTTGGTATTCTTTACTTTGTGAAGGTTAGTTCAATCGGTAGAATTAGTTGTTTTTCAGTTACTTTATCCAACATTCTTAATGATTACATAAAAGTGTATAAGTATTAAAGTTTAAATTTATTATTTTATACTTTAAAGTATGATTAATTTTTTTAATTGATATATATTTTTAGTCTTTGATATAAAATCTAATTTATTTGTAATTTTTGCTTGTTTTTGATTTTGATACAGTAATAGTAAAAAAGTTATGACTTTTTAATCAAGAGAGCTATTAAAGTAATCATTGGTTTAGTGAAAAGCTAACTCAATGAACTAAAATTTTTATTTTAGACTAATTATCAATTTGAACTTCAAGTTATACTTTCGAGGCCATTAAATAAGCCTATTTGTCGTTTCAATCCAACCTGACTTTGCTTTAATATTTTGTTCATAATTTTTGCTAAAAATTTTAGATTTACCAAATACAAGTGGTAGGTGAAAGTTAAATTAATTATCTGTAATTTATGTTTAGTACCTAGCCTAAATTATTGAGCTTTAAGGTCATCCATGATATTTTTATGACTGCTGAAATTATAAGATCTCATTTGTCAAAGTCTTCATCTTTATTTTTCAAAAATTATAACTGCTAATTTTGATATTTAACTCTTATTTTTATCTGTAAATAAAAGTCTTTTTGTATTCTATAAACATATTATAATAAGTTTATAATATACTTTTATTTATAAAAATACTATTTCTCTTTTAGTATAATATCTTTCTAGGTTACTAGTTAAAGGTAAGAGGTTAATATTAAAGATATATGATATATTTTTTAAATCTCACTTTTACTTTTAATATTTAAGTTCTTTTTATTAATTGCATATTCATATTTTGAAAAATATTTTTGAACATTTAAATTTTTTGATTTTTTGTAGACATTTGACACTTTAAATGCTTGAAAATATATTCCTCAATTCATTATAGACATATGGTACAAAAAATACTTTAAATCTTTAAGTATTTTTCTTAAATAATTTTATCAATTAATTTAAAAATAATGTTTTTATGAAATATTGATTTTTTGAATATATATATATATATTGATGCATAAAATAATTTTTATCTTTTAATTAAGATAACTTTTTAGTTAATCTTAATTAAGCAAAATAAGAAATCTAATTTACTAACTATCATCTTAAAATATTAATTTTTAAAATTTTAATATTTTAATTTATATTTAATCTTTACTTGATAATTTCTCTTTAAAATATATATACATTATTTATTTTACTTTTAGTTTAATTTTTATTATTAAATCGTATCATAAATATAAACTAATTAAATTCTTAAAAAAAAATTTTTATGGATACGATACTTGAACTCATTAGATTATATTATAATAAGTTATTTATACTTAGTTATAATAATTAAATTAAGATCAATTATTTAAAATAAGAGCAGACAAGTTCAGTTCAGTTTGATTTTACTTTCAAATCAAAAACTGAACGGTCAATTTCAAAATTTCTGTACCAGAATTGAACTAATGAAATCAAGCTATTACTAAACTAAATCAAATCAAACCAAATCTAAATTCTTTTTATTTCTCTTAAAATTTTTTCTTGATATTGAGCCTTCAAAAAATTAACCATTAAAAGAAGCTTATATAATTGCAGAATAATTATAAATTAAGATCGAAGAACTCCCTAAAGTTGAGTGGACTTTTGTTTATCTTGATTTAGGGTGTAATTACAAATTAAAACACTTTCTCTTAATCAGACCTCCAAATATTCATGAACAATAAAAAAAAAAAAAAAAAAATTGGTCAAATGCTGTTGTTATACTAATCCTTATCAGCTTGAAGAAATCACCCCTTATAAAAGATTATGAGGCATAATATATAAGGAATTAAATGTTTATTTTTAATTAAAAATCTTTAGTGGAAGTAAAATATGTTTTAGTTTATTTTCTTTTATATTCTTTACTTAACATTATTCAATTATTTTTCAAAATTAAACTCCTTTACCAATCTCTATTCCCCAAATCTTAAAAAAAAATGCACATCATTAGTGATGTATGATTAAAGAACTATTCTTTAACATTTTTTTTTTAACGAACAAAGGCAACTACTATATTTTTCTTTAAAACATTAAATGTTCTATAATTTTGGTTTGTTCCCTTGATCATTTTTTAAAATGAACAATTTGATATATATGATATTGATGAAAATATTATAGTAAAATCTAATTTGGCTGAGTACAAGTACAATATGACGTACCACGGCACAAAATATGTCATATTGTAAACACAAAATACTTAAAAGTATTTTAAACCTAAAACTTAAAAATTTTAAAACCAAAACGAATGGATTTAAAATTTTAAGTTCGGGCCACTTGACATGACAAAATTTACACTTCTGCAAAAATTTTGGTCTGTTTTGAGTATTAATAATTGTCAATACATTAAATTGGTTTCCTCAATTGTTTTTTGTGAATTCTTTTATAAAATCATCTCTAAATTTAAATTAGTAAGAATATAACATTGCAAGATAATTTGGTCGAGGGTAATTTTGTATATTAAATTAGAAAAAAAAATATATTTTTAACTAAAATTTTACTTTTTCTTAAATCATATGAAACTAAATTATATAAATATGAAGGACAACATAGAATATCAAGTTAATTTTCGAAATCTTCTTGAAAAGATTTAACCTAATTAATAGATAAAATGATAAATATCTTATTATTGTGTGCGATAAATTTTTTTTAAATAATTATTTATAATATAACTCATAAAGTTAAAATAAATCTTCTATTAACTCTTTTGCATAAAATGCAAAGATTCGCCAGTTAAACAGGTGAGTCTCGTATTCTCTTTTATTGTTTCTCACAGCAATAACTAACTTCAACATTCCCAAGTTAGCTTATCTCTCTATCTTCTTTACTCTTTTTTGCTCGCTTTCCTGTAAATTTTCTTTGCATTCTTACTAGTTCAATTTTCGTGAAAATGGATTAAAGGAGAAGAACATTAGTTTGCATGGTTTTCCTAGATGGGTATAATTCTCTTGTGTTCTAAGAATATTAAAAACTCTATTGGTCAACTTAAATATTTGACTAAATTAATTTCATGTCTTGTATGATTATAGAACCAAAATTAACATGGGTTTAGGGTATTAAGGGGTTTATGCTAGTCTTTACTTAATTGTGCTACTAAGTAAGATTTGATAACAAATACGTAAATGATTGTAAAAATAAATGAATTTTTTGTTATTTATACAATTTGGTTCTTGGTTTTTATAGGTAAGTCAGCTTAGATAGAATTCCGGATATATAACTGAATACTGAATTAACTAGTTTTATGTCACAGAAGTGGGTTGATTGCAAGAAATTTTAGCCACGTTGTCAGTCTTTTATAATTGAATTTGCCTAATATTGTATTATGTTAGCTATTACACAAGTGAATTTGGTTAATATTATCATGTAGATTTAATTACTCAATTGTCATTGTGTTACCATCTAGTTGCAAAATCTGGCATGTTTGATAGGATGATGAGATAATTTAATCATGGGTTAGGGTTAATTATACAATAGGAAGCAAATATGTAATTTTTCATGAAATTAATCAAACTAATCCATGCAAAACCTAACAATTAGCAAGGAGATGAAGTAATTAACCTTAAAATCAAAAGATCCCTAAGAGAATCAAATTACTTGCCCTTATTTCTTACTTGGACAAACCCTAGAGTGAGAGAAAGCTTGATAATTTCTTTAATTTTTTGAAAATTATCATTAATTCATTAAAAAATGGAAAAAGACCATGTTTATATATTTTTTATCTATTTACTAAAATACCCATGATCTTTTAGTCAAAGACAAATAGGTCCTAAGTCTTGTCTAATAAGCTTTCTAATATTAAATATAAAATTTTACTTAGGCCCTCAAACTTTTAAAAATTATAAATTAATCCCAAACTCAATCAAACTTATTTTAATCAAATTTATTTTAATTTTATTTATATTTTTAAATATTTATAGAATATTATAACTTACTTTAAAATATAATTAGGTCAATTACTTAAATTCTTAAGCCGTTAAACTATTTAACGCATAAATCATTTACGATTATTTCGATCAAATATTATTTTTGAGAGTGCTACCTCTCTTGCGGATAATATTTTATCTCTCTTATAGCAAGAATAAGAACAAAATTTTTGTTGTGACCTCTCAAGTTCACTATAGTATTAACCGTGAGTTTAAATTGATCTTATTGATCTCAACTTTTGAACTATTTGATGCTTAACGACTATGGTTAATGTTTAGCAATATATCATAGTTCCTAAATCATAATGAAAAAATATTTCATCAAATTTTTTTATGAAATATTATATATTTCATGTAAATAATCTCCTTTCGTTCGTCTAATCCCAACTAAATTAGAGTTCACAAATATCAAAACCTTAAACTCAGTTATATATGAATTATCAATCAATACATGTTAAACTTATTACTAGAAACTCTTTGCATGACTTCTATTAACCCTTGACCAGAAATATTTTAGTTTTAGTCATTTATTAATGTTCAATTAGGAATGAATTTGGACCAAGTCAATAAAATCTCAAAATTTCCTATATTACATTAATAGATTCTATCTGATAGCCATTCGCATCTCAACATAAATAATATATGACCAAATCAGCTCATGTGTATGAGACATGATTAGTCTTGCATTTATAAATTATATGAATCATGTGCATTTATGCTAATTGACGATTATGACGTCTTAGGTGTAAGGAGTAGTTAACATACTAGTATAATTTTATAACAAATTATTAATAACATACTTCTGTGTGATTAATCATATTTTCAATGACGTTTAAAAAATAATTCTTTAACTGTTAATCTACACTAATGTCCTAATGATATAACTATCATAATACCCATACTAATATCATCTCATAATATTTACTGGAGATATTCAGTGTGCTTATTGTGCGATATTGATACCCAATCAACATTGCATATGTAGAGAACTATTTAGATAATCCAATTATCTTAAACGATTCATATGCATATTCTATCATTAATATGTATAGATAGAAGAAGAAGCACACAGATATGAATTGAAATAATTTATTTATTAATGAATATGTACAATATATATTTAGACAATAATTCAATATAATGTGTCTAAATTGATAATACGAATAATTTTAGGACATATAATACTAATATAATACTAATATGATGGACCTTTTGTTTGTCATTCAAGTGTTATCTAACCAGTTTTTGGCTTCAATCATTACTTCATTTTAGAACTTTTAAAGCATTGGCATTAGTTTCTTCCTTTTGAAAAGACATAGGATAAATGATAGAGTCACACTATTTTGGTTCGTTTCTTGTAGGCCAGATAGACTATACTACTCGGATACTAGAATAATACACACCATTTGGTTCATTTCTTACTATCTTCTACCGATGAACTGTCGAAATTAGCTCATCTTCAAATAGAAGTTGTCCCCGTAAGCTAATCTATTGTTTTATTCCATGAATTCTCTCTTCTTGCCTTATTCTCTGGTACTTTCATCACCATACAGCAAGTCTTCTCATTATCTTCAACCAAATTTGGCGTTTATTAACACTTTTTATCAGTCATCATAGTTATAACCTCTCTACTCTATTGCTCACCCCGACCTAGTTTGAGTTTGGATTTTTCGTTAAGCTATCGTCACCGAGCAATTGGTGTTATACTGCCTTCAAATTAAGGAACAGTATCTGTCATCAACTTTTAGGACTTCTTTGAAAAAGATTGGTCTTTTCTTGACTTGGATGAGTTAAACTCCAAAAAGTAAATTCAAAAGATTGACCAAATTATTTCAACTGGAGAGATTGTCGAGACTTTTAGGGTTTTGGTTTCAACAGGTTCAGATGGTTTTGTGGATCGAGTAGTTGATTTATTTCCATGCGGTCTTTTGCTGTTGTCCACGATTCACTTTTCTTGTTAGCCGAAATTAAAGAAAAATATGACAAGGTTAAGTGTTGGCAAGGACAACTAATGTGTGACGAAGAACTGGGCACCTTTAGATGTTGTGTTTCTCCATTTCATTTTCTGCCTGCTTTGCCCTTCACATTGGATCAGGTTTTCGAGACACTTGCTAATCGTTGTCTACCTGGTACTTTCTCGGACGAGATTTGTATATACTGCTAATTTATTATTTCATATATTTCAATTTTCATTTAAAATAAAAGTTAGAAAGGAAAACCATTTTCGAGTTGATTTTGCATTTTGCTTTTACAGGTGTAAGGGTGGTTATCAGTCACCTTCAGGGGAAGGAAGCTTTACAGGAGATTCAGTTCCTGGATGTTATAGTTTCTGATTTGCCCGATCAAATGACACTACAGAAAGTTGCGGACAATCATTCTTTTGAGGTAGATAAATTTGCGGAAGAACCTGGATTTTATCTTCTTTTGAAGTTTTGTGAGGCAAAAAACTGACACTAAATCTTTGCTCACGCTTAAATTGACTTTGCTTAGTGAAATTTGTTTCTTATTACATGGAAAAGTTAAATGAATCAAATTTGTGTTCAAGAATTGTCAATATATATTGGGTTCAGAACAAATTCATTTTCAAGTTTGTATGAGAATAAAAGACTGGAAAAAGAGAGAAAACAATAAATGCTTCAGAGAAGTGCTTAATCAATTGAAAAAACTGACCTCCAAACAGGTAAAACTTTAGAACATGACAGCAACCTCTCCGAACCTTTCCTTTCACTGAATCAAATATAACAACAGGCATACTGGATACGATCAATCAACCAGAGGAAACTATAAAGGCTAAGATGGGAAAATTTCATAAGAAAGATTATTGTATTCTCAATTACTGAAAGTATCTCAAACTTTGATATCACAAAACAAGAAGAAGATTAGGGACCGATAATACCCCAAACAGCCACCACACACCTTCTCAATAATATATTTATAGTTTAGAAGAATGAAAACCTCAGGCCATTACTCGCAGCAAACAAGTTGTATTCTTCAATTGTAGTCTCTTTCTTATTGCAAGCGCAATCATTCTTGGAATGATCTGCTGAAAATTGTGAAGAAAAATTCCCAACAATCTCATCTTTCGAAGGCATAGGATTTAATTTACATCCCGCTGAAAGAGCTACAGGTCCCCCAAAGTGGAACAAAGAAAAGCCATTGTTATCGGTAGACAATTTAGCAGAAGAATTATCAATGTGCCCACCACCTTCGCCTTTTCCCTGTGTATCAGTCAGATGTGAAGCAGTTGGAGTAACCCTCTCTGAATTACTGTCTGGCTTCACAGTATGAGTTTGCTCCTCTTTACCATTGATTTTGGCAATGGGATGATAAACTGGCACCGAGCTTGGATCAAATAAAGGATGAGTAACATGCTGCAGAGCACCATACTGCATGCACAAGCGTGAGTTTCCATTTGAACCATAACCAAGAGAACCAGCATACAGATAGTGGTTGGGAGGGGGAAAAGGCATTAATCCATTGGCTGGAGCAGCTGACCAAGAAACTGGACTTTGATGGTAGTAACCCATTGTTGAAGGAGGTTGAAATGCTGGAAATTGTACATTCTGTTTATGAAGTGGTGGAAAGATGCCTTCACGTTGAGACCCCGTGCTAACAGTAGGTAATCCTTTTTCAGGAATTTGAGCAGTTTTTGTTGGCAGATTTCTGGGAATATTACTTCCCATAGCCCTGCTTCCTAAAGTCTCTCCTCCATTTGTACTTTGTTTTTCCTCCATTCCAACTTCATGACATTCACAGAAGCCATTTTGATTGCATGATGAAGAATCCCTTCCTTCTGATTGTTGACAGGCATCTTCTGAATCAGAAGTAGATGACGATTCCAGATTACCATGGTTCGAAGACACTGTATTGCTATCTCCCTCACTGAGGCACGATGAACAGTTATCAGAATTGGATGTGCTACCCGTGACAGAATCAGAAATCCCATTTAAAGTCGAGTTTCTACTATGCCATAATCCAGTTTCCTGATAAGCAGTTTCTGTTGGATAGAACGAATCCTTTGCTTCAGCATGATATCCAATCTGGCAGGTTTCATCAGTTGAATGGTTGGAGTCCCTTGATTTCTTCATATTATCATCCTCATGATCCACGTCACATGAATTTCCAGATGAATTTCCAGCAGCTCCGCTAGAATGCATTTCACCAGATGACTTGACTGTGGTGTTACCACTTTCAATTCCTTTGCCCTTAAAAGTAGTTGATTGCAGGGTAACATCAGAATCTGAATTGCTGCGAGAGTACTTCTTCTGAGATTCCATGGGCTCCCATACTTTCTTCAAATACAGTGAATCTTGGTTGGAAGAATTGTTTCCCATAATGACTTTGCTTTTGGGTCTTCCAGAACCATCACGTACATAATCCGTTTGATTATACTTGATACTACGAGAGAATTGTTTGGATAGATCCAGCACAGATTCTGACTTTTTTGCTGATTTGAGCTCTCGACCTACTCTTGTTGCAGAAGCACGTGTCTCAGCCTTTGCTCTGTATTCATTCTGAGGATTACAGCCGCAAGAATGGAAGTCATATCTGTCACTCATCTTGTTATTGGAAAAATGCATCTTCTCATTAAACTTCCCACAACTTCGGACCCTGGATTTCGAAATGTTTGCTCCATTGATACCCCTGGAAGGAGATTCATAATTATCACTGTGATGTCTGGACTCGGACATTTTGACCGTCGAACCATTATCTAAAACTACCACATATTGACGCCTGTCAGACCACTTCAATGGTGAATCAGGTTGAACTTCGTTCTGCAATCTTGATCTCTGGTGAGAAAATTTTGATTGCTCCATTTGAAAAGTACCATTCTCATCTTTGACACTCGTTACTTCTCCATCAAGACCATCACAACAACAGTTTTTCATTGTCAAAGTCGTACACCCACTTGAGAACTGTTCATCTTGAATATCAGGAGATCCAGGCCTGGACATAATAATATCACCTGTGTCACTGACTATGCCCTGACAGCTAATAGCATTACTTGGCTCCTCAGCAACACTTGCTAATGATTCTTCTTTTAAGACACCAGGACCAATAGAGCTAGGATCTGAGGAAGAAGATTGTTTTTCTTTATCCCTTTCTTTTCCTTTCAATCTTTCCTTTCTCCGAAGCTTTTTCTCTCTTTCTTTCATTCTTCTTCTCTCCTTGCGCTCTTCTTCTTCACGCTTTTCTCTCTCTTCTTCTTCAAGAAGTTTTGACTGTACAAAAAGAATAAAACATAGAGAGGCACCAGAAAAGCTTTTCACAAATAGGAATCATAAGATATAGAAACAGATTTTCTGTATTAAAAAGTAGATCTTGTTCATTAAACGTCACAAACACCAAGACCTGCTTTTCTAATGTGTTTATCTCCTTGCATGCAACATAAACACTTTCTTCCAGCAGTTTTAGTGAGAGACAAACAAAGATGCTATGTGCATTTTGGCGAGCAGTTCCTTCTCTAAAAGCCTTTTCGACCTGAAAGATATTTTGTCACATCTTAGAAAACACTAGAAACGCACTTGTGAATGCAAATAGAGAGAAAATCCACGTGTATAAATGCAATTAAATTCTTAGCCCTACCCAAACACCATGCATGCAACCCATAAAGCTGCTATGAAATTCTGATGCACACTTTCTTTCTCCGGTGGCATTGCACACAAAACTCAATTCTTGTTTACTGAGGCACTTCTAAGCATATAGAATTGTTTGGATGTAGTATAATACAGCCTTCAACAAAAACCATTATTTGTGACAACAGAGCAAAAGCAAATTATGCTCATAGACAACTTTATAATGAAACAAAGTAATTTACTCAGTAAAGTGACACTGCAAAACAGTTTAGATATAACCTACACTTAAAATGACGATAATGCAAGCAATGGAACAGACACATATTTAGATGATTTACAACAAGGATTTAGTAATGACATTATCCATTTTACAACCGCCTGCATTACCTAATACAGATTGTATCATATGTTAGAAGAGATTCACAAAGAAAAAAAAATGTAAGAACTACCTACATTAGTTATCTTTTCAAAGTATATGTTGGAGAATACCAGCAAGAATATGGCAAACCACAAAGCAAACCACAATAATGATCAAGAGATTGAACATGCCTGCTCCTTAAAAATAACAGTCGCTGCATCTAGAAGGAACTCTCGCGCAAGTTCAGGACTCTTTGCATGCTTTTGAGGGCGGGAGCATTCTCCATCCAGTTCATTTCCATCCTTGTCCATGGAATCTTCATCCTGAAAATGACAACATAAATTATACTAATTATATCATAAGAAATGTTACCTTAGTAGATACATATTATATAAGTGGACATTTGTTAAGTTTTAATGAACTACCTCTTCTTCCTCAGCCTCTTCTGCATGCTCAAAAAACCTTCTGATACTTTCACCTCTAGTAATTGTAACGTAACCATCCCCCACAGCAAGCCTGCAATGGACACATTGTTGACCCTTTAATGCATGGGCTTTGACAGAAAGCTCAGTGCAACGGCCATCTAATTTCCATGCCCTCAGAGTAATAAAACATGCACTCAGACCACGAAGATCCAAACCATTGACTTGAACACTTCCATTCATGCCAACATTTTCAAATTCCAGAATGTCAGATTTTCCCTCTACTGTTCCAACTGCCCATTCAAAATCATGGTAAGTTCCAACAGTGTCAGCAAAAGTTTGACGCCAGTCAGCTTGTACAGCATCATCAGAAACCTGAGAAGTAGCGAATAAATATTGGATCGTGCAGCATTCAAATAAAAAGCACAACAAATACATCCTATTTATCAAAGAGCAGTGATAATTTTCACTCTCCAAAGAACTTACAATCCTCTTATTACTGAACTGAGAACAATGTTCCTAACTTATCCATTTTAATAATAATAAGTTCATAATGTTTTGATGATTTTTTTTTTCCAAATCAATATAACAGGAGTCTCAGAAGATCCTTGAGGACAAGGTCAATTACTTCCACGTCCAAGTCATTAGATTGGCCATTTGTTGTTCGAATTATATATCACAAGTTACAAGAAACCAAAGTACTAAAACAGAGTTCACAGGAAAATGACCAAGAAACGGACAAAAGACCTCATATTGGAAGGCAGTATCAGCAACACAAAACCACCTAGTGCAGCGAGGTTCTCTGCGCATACGCTTCAGCTCCTTTAGTTCCTTGAATTCTCGAATAACATTCCTTCTGCAATCTCTGCAAAATCTCTTGCTGTCAAACCTGTAACACGAACATCAACTTCTCAGCAAATGCAGAGAAATAATAAATGACAACCTTATAGAACAATGAGCAGCCAAGCATTTAGCGATGGTTAATATAGAAAAAATCAGACCAGCTTTACAAAATATTTTCAAACAGAAAAACTCCATACAAGTAAATCTCGAGAGGCAACAAACAAGCTAATACCTTCATGCCAAATACATGAAAGAGTTAAGCAACTTCATGCCAGGTTCAGGAACTACCTTAATATCCTACAAACTTGTATGATTTAGAACGAAAACCATGGAAATTTAACAGCAACAGAAGAAAGAAAGAAGAAACCAAACAGTAATAAAGAACCTGAAATTTGCTAGATAGACATTCATTTTTCACTAATTATCATATAATTCTAGCAAACAAATGAAGCCATTAATAAGACTGCAATATTTCTTTAGAGTATAGCTATTTCCACACGAATAAAGAAGGTTGCAGTAATTCTATGAAAGCAACTTGAGTAAATTAAATGTCATCATAACAGTCATGATTTCAAGATTCAATCTCTCTGGATGTCCTCTTTGCCAACAGCTCTCTTTTATAGCCTCTAATCATGCACTCCTCAACAATGTTTCTGCATATGTCTCAACAAAATTACAACTGTACTAGTTTAGTTGCAGATATCAGCTTCAATGCTATTCACATATTTCTCCTTTGCTTGCTGAATATGCCAGACTTCATTATGTTTGTTTTCACAACATTGTAACTCAGCGAGATTCTGCACCGTTACCATATTGAAAATGATGGAAAACACAAATGCAATAACAGGTCAGCAACTAATAAAAAATAGCTCAACATGTGAGAAGAAGCAGATACTCATTCAGCTTCTCTAATCAGCATGTAAAGCACCTCAACGTCCCAACACTATCCTTTTCAAATTAAATTGTCGTCACTAAATCCGCAATTGTATCCTGTTTCCTCGAAAGCTTTCAGTATAAATGATCCTTTGATGAACTTTCCTCTAAGGGAACTAGCCTTTGTGGTCCTACAACTTTCGTAGTTATTCATAAGTATCCTGCAAGGATGAACTTCTTTCCGAAAAGTATAAGGAGCCACTGGTCAATAAACTACTCCAGCCTCAGAGGCACTTTTGCAGAAGATCCAATTTAATTAATATAACACAAGTGTTTCAGACTATGCCACAACTTAGTCCAAAAACCATCAAATATAGATTCTCAAATTCCTTAACAGAAATTTAGGATGCCGTAATAAATGCAGCTTTTGCATAATTTCTTTTTTTAACCATAATTTATTGATCCCTTCTATGTGAACATATTTCCATTTATCCTACAGAGTGCATAAAATCATATTGAATAAAACTGTGTCACTTATAGATTGTATCTCTACATTCTTTTTGTCCAATCGAAAGTATGCAGTCATTTACTTTCTCACTGCATGCCTGCCATATGATGTTGCTTCAATAGGGATGTCCGTCAAACAAACTACTAATATTCATCCAGATTAGCCGTAAATCCATAGCTACAAACAATTGGTGCACAATGACTAAATTGATGTTGAAGGCTATTAGCCAGGTGTGTAATTTCAGAGAAAACAGCATGCCATACTAATAAACTCAGCCGATGCATATGGAACAAGTTTATGATCTCTTCTTCAACTGGTTAACCAGAATAATGACTTCAACTATCAGTATTCATTCCATAACTCAAATGAAGACAGATACCTATCAGTTTGCTACTGTTTTCTGAATAAATTAAAATTGAATACTATATAATATGAGTAACCTGTACATGAGCCTCTCAATAAAATCCTCTTCCTTCATCCTTAAAAGAGACTGCCGAGTTTCTTCCCCAAGAGCAGACCAGAAATCCACTAATGTGTCACAAGAAAGCCTGGCAGTGTGCAATGCACATGTTTCTCTAGTTCCATGTCCTCTACTGAAACCCGCCATTCCTTGGCTTATCCAACCCCGGCCTCCCCCGCCACAGGCATCAGGATAAAGCAACTCCCGCTCCCGTTCCCTTGCACGTGCACTGTCAAAGACCTGAAATGAGCAAAAGATCAGCTACTAAAATAAAACCAATGCATACAGAAGTTTCCAGCACTCAAAGCCAAGTGCACACTGAAATTTTGAATAGTAAAATTTAAAATAACTAACATTTTGGAGCACTTTCAGAGATTTTGAATACAGGTAACAGTCCAGAAGTGTCAACGATCCATCACGCGTGGTGGTCAGACACCCCCAAGGATGAACAAATGGATCTTGAATGTCATCTTGGCACCCATTTGTTACAATGGATCCACTGTCATTTTGATTTTTTGAGGACACAGATCTGTTGGAAGGAAGCTGCCCAATTGCTCCATCCTGCTGCATAGACTTTCCATACATAACAATCTGCAAAAACACTTCAAGCAGTAGTCCATTGCATCTAGAACAGTACATGTTCTTACGAGCTTGCTCAAAGAGGGTCTGCTTATCAATCCTAAGAAGCACCTGTCGTCTTTGTGGCGACAACCCACTCCAGAACTATATCAACAAGTACATATCACCATCTTAGTGAATTCTAAAATAACTAAGAGCGCACCAAATCAAAATTTAACAAACAATACTTGGCATTACTGTTCCAAATGATACCACAGCCTATTTACATCAGGCAAAACTCGCAACCATAGTGGGAGTTAGTAATGACAAATTTAACGATCAAAAAGCCCAATAATTCTCACTTCATGTGGTTTCACAGAAACTGAAAAGCACAAAAAAAATCTCATTTCCATGAATATAAAAATAACACAAAATGTTTTCAAAATTGCAAAACTTCAACAGCCATATTCGTGACAATGGCGGACAGTATTGACACCATCAACCAACCAAATATCAATTCTCCATTTCCGTTAGTTTATTACATATAAGAAAATAATACAAACAAAAAATTACACTATAAACTGCAGATATACAAATATATAGAAATAAAATGGATCTAATAGGTTACTTGTACCCCGAGATCTTTAAGCTCAATTTATCGATTCCAAATTCATTTTCGAAACTATGATCCAATAAAATTTTCTATCCAACCAACAATTAAAAGATTCGCATTAAACTCCAGTACCTTCTGCAACTGATTGTAGCTAACATCATCTCTATGTTTCGACCAAAACCCATTGGCCGAATAAACCGACTGCGCATTGGTAATAAATTGCTCATGATTTCTCTGCGCTAATCCCGGCATATTCCTTCTTTTTTAATTAAAACAAATTAATGCACTCTAATAAATTCATTCACCGAAATTCCTATCCTCATTCACGCCCCTTCTCGAATTAGAATGAAATTACAAACTCAAAATCGATCCAAACCGATCGATTGAATCAAATTGCATACAAACGGAAAAAACAAATTTTAAGATCGAATGATTGAAGATCAAAATCGATTAGGTTTTGAAATTGAATCCAATCGGAGAGATTATTAGATGAGAGAATAAGGGGGGGTGTCTGAGGGGGTTTTGTGTTGTTTGGGTGATGACGATTACATTTGGAGCTGCGTTGGTTTATATTTGTAGATGAAGAGGAAAAATTAAAAAAAAAAAAAAAAAAAAAAGAAAAAAAAAAGAAAAGAAAATTCTTAATTATAATTTTCGGAATGGTAATTAGTAATTTGCACCTGTAAGCACATTGAAAAATCAGAGTATTGTTACATTTTGAAAAACAAAAAAATATAAAAAATAAACCTGGACGGGTGGGAAAAAATTTGATAACTTCAATGATTATAAAAAAAAAAAAAAAATTAAGAAAAATATGGCGCAAATAGTTATTTACTTTATTATGTTATATTAATGTGATGATTTTGATTTTGTATATCATATAATTTTATTATTCGATTACAATATTTCATTTATTTTTTTTTTTTGGTGACTAATTACATGCTGGGAGTTAGATGAATAAAGTTATTGTTTTATTAATTTTTTGATTGTAATGGTAAAATTTTGGTCTTATAAAATTTATATCTCCTGTAGTATATAATGTGGTACTATCATAAATTATTACAATATTTAAACCGACAAACTAAACACTAATTATACATATTAAATAATTATTTGAGTTATCATTTTGCATCAAGTGCTAATATTACATGCTTCACATTTTATAATATATTATCTTTTTATATTAATTATATATGTCGTATCTTATAATAAATTATTTTTTATATTATATTAATTATATGTTTTGCATTTTATAGTTTATTATTTTTTATTATAATATCAGGATTGACAATAAAATTTAATAATTTAATTTTCTGTATTGATTACATGTCTCGGATCTTATACCACATTATTTTTACGCATTAATTGTTAATTATATGTCTTGTATCTTATATTATATTATCTTTTGATTATGAATATTACAATTTATTAATTACAATATGCAATATATTTACTAATATACAAATTAAAAATCTAGGTGCTATTAATTCAAGGGAGGTGAGGTTAGAATCATATCGAATACCTTAACTAATTTATTATTGTGCTTTACTTGAAATTATTACATTTATGTAATGATATCAAGAAGTTGAGAAGAATGTATGACATTACATTATCTTGTATTTCAAATTATATTTTAAAAAATAGTAAGATTCAAATTATAGAAATAATATGATTCAAATAAATATTGTATTTTTAATATGGTTCAAATTAAGTAGTTAATTTGCTTAATATGAATTATACTGCAAAATTTAGCAATTTAAGAATTGGTATGTCACATTATGATTTATTTCTGAATAAATTTTTTTCGATATATTTGTAAAATTAATTAACTTTAACATAAATATTAGTCATTAAATAAATTATAGCCCTAGATATTTTATATTCTAACAAGAAAATTAAAACTTCATTTTAAAAGGCGCAAATGTCAAATTCACATCATAAAAAATTTATCCAAAAGTAAATTCAAGAATTAACTGAATTAGGATAATAATTTAATTGTCAATAAATTACTATTTAATTGTCAATATTTTTTAAATAAATATTGAAAGTACTAATTTTTTTATAAATTATTATGTCCAAGCTGATCTGGTACAATATTAGTGGTTGTTTCTATTTATATTGTTTATTTTTATTAATTATAGTAATTTTGTATTTTATTACATTAATTTACATAAAAGAGTTTGTATAAAAAATTTATTTTCTAGCATCACTTTTTTGTTTTTTCTATAATGAAAAAACCTGAAGTTAAAAAAATTAGGAAAGATTTTATTTTAAATAAATAAAAGAAGGCAAAATGGTAATTAAGTAATGTGAAATAGTGAGGTCATGATGTGTACGTGGGGTTCTAATTCCAACGAGGTAGTGTACTGTGCACTGTACTTTGCAGCATTCCGTTAATACACGGATTTGATACCAAACGACCGATGTTTAAGCATGCCTTTATTGCCGTTTTGGTCGTTTTCCATTTTACTGTTCAAAATTCCGAAATCCCGAAATAACGGAAGCACCCTTAATTGTTAAGTTACAAACTGCAATATTGTAATGGTAATTTTGTCATTTTAATAGTATTAGGAACCTATTTGTCATAACTATATAAACTACGATATTGTAAGTAAATATAAAAAATATAGGCATCGGTATGTTAAGGAAAAACCATCACATGGGCGTTTGCTCTCGGCTTTACGTACATTTGACCAGTCAAGGCTATTTCTTTTATTTCATCATCTGCGATATATAAATTTTATGTTTACTCTAAGGCTTTTGTTAATTGTTACTTACCTATATTTTGATAAAAATTTATTAATAACATAAAAAGAATTTAGATGACAAGTAATGAAATGTCTTATTATTATAAATATGATTTTTTAATTATTTTGTAGCATAAAAATCGTGATTTAAAATGTAAAATTTGTTAGAATAAAATTAAGTGTTGAATATTGAATACTTACACTAAAAATAATTAAAAAATATAAAATGATAATAAATTCTCATAGAACTTTTATTTTATATGTTTATATACTAAATTGCAATAATTACATGGTAATATTAATTTGTACTACAAACTATGTGTTTTATGCGATAGGTCATGTGTTTTAGCTTTTATACAATATTTTTGTATCATTCTAATAACAAATTTATTTACAATATAAATTTATATATCATAATATATTTTATTTTCAAATATATATATTTAATAAATAATTATTCGAATTTATAAATTTTATAATAATATTTTACTTGCAACAAGTATATTTATTTGATAAATAATTTTTTTTTAAAATTCTATACAAGATTGAAGTTCGATACCACGCTCAACAAAATATTGAGGAGAAAAAAAAATTCCTTTTTTTTTTTTTGGTAATAATATATGAGTCCCTTAATTTTTAAATGTTCAATATAGAAACGTGTAGTCTCTCCACCCCCCATTTGATATTACAATGATAATTTTATAATTTTAATAAAAATTAAAATTCATTTTACTTTTATTTTTATTCTTTAATTTATTACGATGTAATGCGTGTGATGTGGGAATGAAGTATGATGTCGTCATTTTGTAGAAAGATAGGGATCTTCCTCTACCACAAAATAATATTCAATCACATCATAATATTGTCTGTCCAAATTATCTTCATATTTCCTCCTTGTCCTAAATGATGTTTGCTGGAAACATCTTATTTTTTTAAAAAAAGAACATGCCATTACAATAATGCGAATTCACGTAATAAGTTCATCGTATAAAATCAAGTTTACACGTAAACACAATATTTAATGCTCAAATTCTTTTTGGACGGAAAATTCTACGTGTTATACAAATTTTACTATTATAATTATTATAAAAATTATATAAAATAATATCTAATTTTAAATAAAATTTTTTAAAAATTATTTAAAATAAAAAAATAAATTAAGAATAAAATCGAATTATCGATAAATAAATTTTGACGCTCAAATTAATGAATCATCTAAAACTAAGTTAAAAGAAAAATAAATTAAAAATATTTGAATAATTTACTGATCCGAAATATTGGGTTCGAAAAATATTTCTAGATAAGGACTGATTTTTACTAGTTGAACTCCCTTTTCTCTTACAAAGTTGAAAATGATCTAAAAGTCTTCTTTTTATATAGTAATTTTATCATTTACAAGGCATTTACACGTACAAGCATCAAAGAACGGGAACTTAATTAGATAGGATAAGGTATAGTTATCTGACAGATCCTTTCACCATTCTTCTATGTCAAGTTAGGGTGGTGTAATAAATGCCTGTAATTTATAAGGTATGACGACTCTTAACGTGATGAGACGCTTAAACTATTTTTTGAAAAATGTGCTTGCTTATCCTATCCGAATTTCTCGTTTTAAAATGCCAATATTAGATTGCCTTGGTAATCAAAGTGGTGATCGAGATACCGAGGTGATCGAAGCCGGGTCAGGTCGTTCGCTTAACAAAAGTTGGAATTAAAAAATATAGGATTAATAAAACCATTAATATAAGCCCTCTAATTTTTTACTGTCGCGAAGCAAGAACAAAAATTTGAATAGTTTTATTTTGCTGAGACTATTAGGTTTTCTATTTTGGGTAGTTTGATACTTTGAGCAGTCAACAGTCTTTATTAAATGCAGATGCTTTGATTCATACCTGATGTTCTCTAAAAAGACTTTACTGAAGTACAATGCTTTCTCGTAAATCGTCGTATAGTCACATATAAACAGATCGATGGTTGCTTTTGAATTGGCACGACGCTCTAGAGTGCCCTCTTGAGACCCCTACGACATGGCTCATTCCTGACCACTCGCAAAGCAATCATTTGCATACATCGCGTCCCTTAGTTATTGACTGGGTGAATATAAATAACCCTAATTTGTCTTTTATTTTTTATTTTTGCATTCTTAACAGACCCAAGTGTTGACGTCGTCCAAAATTTGACGTAAAGAAAAATTTAAAAATGGAGTCGCCATCTATCCAAATAATGG
>JAWDEX010000005.1:10055764-10089345 GCA_035221805.1 Trichilia hirta | reverse complement strand
ATGATCTTCATTTATTATGATAATTTTGTTATAGTGATACTAATTTTTTTGAGAGGTCGGAGGCCGATTTTAATGCTTATACTTTGATATTGTTATATATATATATATATATATATGCTATGATATTTTTTATATGATGAATCATTCCGCTTTTCTTATTTTTAGATCATGTGTTCTAAATTTCTAATTTGTATAATTTATCATGTATTTCTATTTTATGATACCTTCACTGGGAGTCATAAGAGGGGGAATTATTGTGCTTTAAAAGCACCTTCTAATTGCTGTTCTGTGTAGGTATCAATATATATAAGAAGTAGGGGGCGCAGAGCAGTTTAATCTTTGACCCATTTCTATATTCATCCCTGTATGCATTTTTCTTAAATTAAACTCTCTAAAAATATAATTTTAAAAAAATATATAAGCATACTGTGGATGCCCTAAGTTTAAAGTTTCATCTGAGATTAATTTAGTTTTAAACTTGTGTATATATATATATATATAATTTTATATTGTTTCAGTATCTACTCACTGAGTTTTTTCTAAACTCACCCTACTACAGTTCCTAGTATGTGTAGGACTCTGTTCATAGGTAAGGACGCATAGGATTTTGGTGAAGAGCATTGGAGTTCCAAATTCTCCTTACAGTCACCTAGAGATTTTATTTTGCATGGGTCCATCATTTTATGTATTGGGTATAATGCTCGATGATATATATAAGAATTTATATATTACTTATATGTCTTGCATATATTCTTGTATATATATAAATATACATCTATATTCTCTTAGTGTATGAGTGATATGGTAATGGTTAGCATAAAATCCTTTTGTTATGAACTTGAATTGCATACCCAATATCTGTATTACAGGTTATCAGTCGAGTCTGTTTGAGGCTTGTGAGGGTATGATATCTCTACTTCTATGCCATCATGATCTCGACTATCAAGGTGTGATAAAATGGTATCAGACTATGATTTAGAGATCGATAACTGTAAGTAGAGTGTAGGGCCTCGCATGCATAGTATGTTTGGGATACTTTTATGTGACATATTACTTCTTTGAGTGTCTGAATAATCTAATGCATCTTTATCCTCTTGATAATATAGAATTAAAGTGAAATTATTATTTATTTGACTTATAATTCTACATCTTAATAGATGAATCATATCCTTCCAAAATCAAAATCTCTCTGATAGGAACCAAAGGATTTCTTTTTCAAATCAAGATTCATCTAGACCTTTAATACATCTTATTAGAATTCATGGTCAAGGTTGAAGTCCAGGTAGAGGTTGAGGTCAAGGTTAGAGTCTAGTTAATATTTATTAATCTGAAATTTTAGAAAAGAGAGTGGAGGAGAGGTAGGAATTAGACCTCATTGAGAGAATACAAAGGATCCAACATGCTGTAAAAGTATTGGTAGACTTAGTTTTCCAACAACATCAACATCAATAACAAGCTCAAGCTCCTCTTATTTAGCCTTATCTAGTAGTCCAACAACCCGTTCAAGTTTTTGCTGAGAGAGAACAGGGAATAATGTTAATACTATAAGATTTTTGAAAGATGCACCTACTAAATTTTATAGATATTAAGTTCAGTCTTGATCCCAATGGATTTTTAAAGGAGTTGCACTAAATATGTACAACTCTGGGATGCTCACTAGTGATTAGTAGAGTTGATAAGTTTTCAATTGAGAGATTTAGCTTATGCCTGATATTTATCATTGACTCAGGGGAAAAGTGCTACAAAAACTCTCTTAGAATAATCGGAGTTCAGTGAAGCCTTCCTTATTCGTTTTATGTCAAAGAGCATTAGAGATGCTAAGATGAGAGAATTTGAGCATGGTTTTGACTAAAAATATAACTATGGCAAAGTATGATATACAATTTATTCGTCTCTCTTGTTTTGCCCTATACCTAGTGAGTACAGAGCAGATGAGAGTAAAGAAATTTGTTAACAGATTGTAAGATTATTTGTTTAGATCAGTGCAGGTCACAGACACTACTACATAAACTCAAGCCTTAAATTCATCATTCTGACGTGCAAAAAAGGAATCTTAGAAAAAAGTAAGAATAGAGATTTATAAAAAGCCGCAATAGGGTGGCCAATCAGGTATACTAAGTGAGCCTAATCTTAGGTGCTCTACTTTTAAAAGAGAGACTCCGATGTATAAAGGTCAGAATAAAAGAGAAGGCTAAAGTTCTTAATAGTAAGCAGTATCGTCCACTTCGATAGCCAAGCCTAGTGCACCTATATGCTTAAGGTGTGGATGACCCTATTCAAGAGTATGTAGGAGAAAGATAGATGCTTATTTTAGATGTAGTCAGATGGGTCATATAGTTAGAGACTGTTTGATTCTCCGTACTCAGCCCTTCTACTCTCAGTAAGTAACACCTTCATAGACAGGATCTTCTTCATGAAAAGGTTATATGGACAGAGGCCAATCTTTTAGTGAAAGAGAACAATAGTCAATTTGTAGAGGTCAGGCTACAGTATTTGCACTGACACCTCAAGATGTTCTAGCATCTAATATGATGGTGACAATTATCCTTTTTATTAAAACTCTAAATGCCAGAGTTTTGTTTAACCCAGGGGCAACCCATTCTTTTATCTTTCCATACTTTGCTCACCATTTAGGTAAGGAGGTCAAAACCTTAGAAACAGTCTTATTTGTATCTACCCTTATGGGAAGTTCTTTATTGGTTTTTATAGTTATAAAATCTTGTGTTATTTTTATTGGAGAATGTATTTACCTTGCTAATCTGATCCTACTAGAAATTTTAAATTTTGATGTGATTTTAGGTATGGATTGATTGTTTAGATATCATGCTACTGTAAATTGTCAGAGAAAGACTGTCACCTTTTTTATTTTAAATGACTCAACTTTTGAAGTTTAAAGTGATAGGAGTAAATTTCTGGTAATTTAATCTCGACTCTTGACGTGAAGAGATTACACAATAAAGATTGCATTGGATACTTAACTTGAGTACGAGTAATCAAAGATAGTAAATTAAACCTAGTACATATTCCTATAGTTAGAGATTTCATAAACATCTTTCCTGATGAACTACCTGGATTATCTCTTGAGAGAGAGATTGAGTTTAGCATTAATCTTTTTCTAAGAACTCAGCCTATCTCGATTCTACTATATCGTATGGCACCTACTGAGTTGAGAGAATTAAAGGTGCAACTCCAAGATTTACTAGATAAGGGGTTTATATGATTGAGTACGTCTCTTTAGGGTGCTTCAGATCTGTTTGTGAAAAAGAAAGACGGATCCTTACGGCTATGTATTGATTATAAACAATTAAATAAAGCCACTATTAAAAATAAATACCAATTACTGAGGATAAATGATCTATTTGATTAACTAAAGAGAGCTTGATATTTTTCAAAGATAGACTTACGATCTGGGTATCATCAGCTAAAAATTAAGAAAGAAGACATTTTGAAGATAGGTCACTTAGAAGGGTGTGAAATTTATATGGTCGAATGCTTGTAAAGAAGCTTTTCAGTAGCTTAAAAATTGTTTGACTTTAGCACCTATACTCACATTACCTTCTGATAGTGGGGGTTATTCTGTGTATTATGATACTTCTAGAGTAGATCTCGAATGTGTGTTAACGCAGCATGATAAAGTTATAGCTTATACTTCTAGGCAATTAAAAGGTATGATCAAAACTACCCTAAACATGATCTTGAATTAGTGGCAGTGGTTTGCATTAAAGATATGGAGACATTATCTCTATAGGAAAACTTTTGAGATATATACTGATTATAAAAGTCTCAAATATATTTTTGGTGAGAGGGACCTGAACTTAAGACAGAGATGATGGTTAGGGTTACTTAAAGATTATGACTGCATAATTCATTACCATCCAAGAAAAGTTAATGTGATAGCAGATGCCTTGAGCAGAAATCTATGGGTAGCTTGTCCTATATCTTAGGCAAAAAGAGGATTTTAGCCAAGAAGCTACAGATGTGTATGCCTGATGGTATTAAATTTTGAGTTTTAAAATCTGGAGGACTGGTTGTTCAGGTGTAGGTAAAATCTATTTTAGTAAAGGAGATTAAAAAGGCTCAACGGATGGCTCCATATATAAAAGAAAAGAAAGGGTCCATTAAACAAGGTAAAAGAGGCAAATTTTAAATAAATGATTAGGGTACCTTAAGATATCGAGGCAAAATAGTTATGTCATCTATACCAGAGCTTAAAGACTGACTTCTGAAGATAGCCCATACTTTCTTTTACACCATGCATCCTAGAGAAATGAAGATGCATCATGACTTAAGAGAAATTTATTGGTAAAAAGGCATTAAAAGGGACATTTTTGAATATGTAGCCAAGTGTTTGACTTGTCAGCAGGTGAAAGCAGAACATCAGAAACTGATTGGCACACTTTAGAATTTGGATGTACCTAAATAAAAATAGGATAAGGTGACTATGGATTTCATTGTAGGCCTCCCTCATACTTTTAAAGGATGTAATTTCATATGGGTTATCGTGGATAGATTGACAAAGTTAGCCCATTTTCTTCCTGTTAAGACCACTTACATTACTTTTTAGTACGCTCGAATTTATGTAGATCATATTATTTCTCTGTATGGTATACTTATTTATATTATTTTTGATCGAGGTTCCCAATTTACATTAAAATTCTGGCAGTTATTCTAAAAGGTTTTGGGTACTCAACTCTATTTTAGAAATGCATTCTATCTTCAGATAGATGGACAATCAAAAAGGACAATTCAGACTCTAAATGACATGTTTCAGGCGTGCATGAATGATTTTGAGAAAAGTTAGGATTAGCATTTACCGTTGATTGAATTTGCTTATAATAATAGCTATCACACAAGTATACAAATGGCACCATTTGAAGCTCTGTATAATCGAAAATGCAAATCTCTAATTGGATGGTTTGAATTAGGAGAACATAAGTTACTAGGGCCAAACCTAATATAGGACACTATAGAGAAAGTTAAAGTGATACGTGAAAGAATTCTGACAGTTCAAAGTAGGGAAAAATCATATACTGATCATCGACGGTGAGATCTTAAATTCAAAGAAGGTGATTATGTATTTTTAAAGATTTCTCATTTAAAAGAGTCATGCAATTTAGTAAAAAGGGTAAGTTAAGCCCAAGGTATATTGGACCCTTTCAAATTCTTTAACGAGTTTGGGAACAGGGTATATGAGTTAACTTTTTTACTTAGTATAGATAAGATATATCCAGTCTTCTATTTATTGATGTTAAGAAAATATCTCCATGATGAGTTTCACATTCTTGAACCTCAAACAATAGAGCTAGATTAAAGCTTATCATATTAAGAGCAACGCATGGCCATTGTGGATAGAGAGGTGAGAAAGCTCTAATCAAAATGGATACCTTTAGTAAAAGTTGTCTGGTAGCATCACAAGGGTAATGAGGCAATATAAGAGTTAAAAGATGTCATGAAAAAGAAATTTTCTCAATTATTCAAAGATGAGAGTAAATATTCCTAAACCCTAACTTAAATTTTTATATTCGAGGACAGATTTTTATATGGAGAGAATAATGTAATACCTATTCTAACCTCATTTCTTTTCTTTTTTTCTATCTAGGGCAAATAGATCATTTACTAATTCATTATATATTTGAGGCCAGCAAAGGCAGAATCATTCTTTCATTTCCAGCAAGCTTTCTTCCCTTTCATTTTTGTTTGCTTTCTTTAGCTTCTTTTAATTTTTTTTTCAAATTACTCATTTATAACCGATTAAAGTTTTGTTTCTTATCGTTAATCTCATATACTCGACACAAGTTACACTTTAAAAACTTTTTTTGAGCAATTTAGTTAACAATAAAGCCGGGAGGAGAGTAGGGTTATTATTCACGATTTAGGACTTTTTATAATTACTTGCAAGTTGAATGTTTAAAGGTTAAATTGATCTTGGAGTATGATTCTCAGCATCATTACCATCTTATTTTTGTATTTTAGTAAACTTTTCAATAATAATTACTATTTATTACATAAGTTCTTTTTTTTATTATTATACGCGTTCAAGCTAGAATTAACTTGATTACTTGTAAATTTTATAAAATAAAAATTTATTGAAAGAGATAAATAGTGGCAATAACATTTAGGCTCAACTTTGATTTTGAAATAATAGATTTTTAGAAAAAGCTTGTCGTATATTAATATCGTATGTAATTTTAAATATGTATATTCTAATTATTATTTTAATAACTAGTATAATTATGATATAGATTAGCCAAAGGAGCAGGCACTCAGTTTATTTTGATCCAATTCTCATTTAGTTTTTATTTTGGAGATACACTTGGTGAGTAGATAGTTAATCCTTTTACTTTGTGTTCATTTATTTTTCGAAATGTATATTTATTATCAAAGCTTGAAACTATATCAAATAACTTAATTTACCCTATATTACATATGAAGGATTATAGTTTTTTTATATATGTTTTATAATTAACTTGTGGAGGAGTTGTTGAGATACTGAGATTGAGTCCAGGAGACGGCCATTGTGTTTTTGGAATGGATATGATTATGTATATTTTATACATTGTGGTGGAGGCAATGTTGCGTTATTAGTATTGAGGTCGAGAGGTATTCATGATGTTTTAGTTGAGATTCCTTATTGATATATTGTTATATTTTCAACATCGTATCTATTTGTACATTTTTTCTGAAATATTGCTTTGATTAATTCAATTAATACTAATAAAGAATAATTATGTTTTGATAAGTTTGTTTTAACCAATGCTTTGGTTTGATATGTGTTGCTAAAGCTTGAGATACTATGATCTTATTCATCAATATTATGATTATCTCTATTTCCTTTGTTTTTGATACTTTGTTTTTGGCTATCATTTTGTATTTTCTTACCTTTATCCAGGAGAGATAAAGGGGAGAGTATATGTGCTCCAAAAGAATATTTTGTTATCTATTTCGTATATGTACCGGTACATGTGAAAAGTAGGAGGCGAAGGGCAGTCTGATCTCTAACCCATTTTTGTATATATTCCTACATGCTTTTCTTTTAAATTAAACCCTTTGAAAATATAATTTTAAAAAATATGTAAGCATGCTATGGATGCCCTGAGAATATAGTTTCATCTGAAATTGATTAAGTTCAAACTTTTTTTTTTTTATGATTATATATATATTTACATAATTTTATACTATTTTAATATCTACTCATTGAATTTTTTTTCAAACTTACCTCACTACAGTTTTTAGTATGTGCAAGACTTCGTTCTTAGGTAAAGGCTCGTAGAATTTTTTTGTGAAGATTATTGGAATTCCAGACTCTCCTCACAGTCACCTAGGGATTACATTTTGCATGGGTCTATCATTTTGTATATTGGAGCTCAATGCTCGATGATGTGTCTATAAATATATATATTGCTTATATATCTTGTGCATATTTCTATTTATGTATAAATATACACCTATATTCTCTTATTATATGAGTGATATGGTAATAGTGGGTACAGAATCTTTTGGTTATGAACTTAAATTATATATATATTATCTGCATTATAAGTTATCAGTCAAGCTTATTTAAAATTTGTAGGAATAGAATATCCCTATCTCCATGCTATTACAATTCCGATGACTATTGGGATGCGACAAGTTTATACGTAATTGACTATAATTCTAATACGGGTTTAACGAAATTAAAAAGGTTACGGGAGATAAGTAATAATTAGTAAAAAATATTATATAGATTATAATATTTAAAGCCTTAGGAAAAGAAATTGATAAATCCTTTATTAGACTAAACTAATTGATAAAATAATAAAAAATAAATAGATATTAATTAAATTAATACATATATTAATTTAAAAAAATATATATATATAGCACATTAATATTTTTAAACACCTTAAATACTTTTCTTGAATTAAAATATTTTTTAATAGATATAGTATCTTGAAGTGAAAAATAAAGAAATATACAAATAAAAATATTTAAAATATAATTTATTATAAAAGATTATATTAACTTAATTGACAGTAGTGTTAATTTGTTGGTGTATAATTTAATGTATAAAGTATCATGATTTTTATTTTTTTGTTAGATTTGATTAATTACATGGAGTGTTATTTAAAAAAAATTGGGATAAAAATATTATCGTTCTATTAAATACTTATTTTATATATAATAATTGTTAAATAATGTGATTGTCTCGTAAATTTTTCAAAACACGATTTTTATATCAAATCAGTAATATGACATTAAAGTATTGAAATAATGTAATAAATAATTTTAAAAATTATCATTATTACACCACTTACTCAAATGATTTAAGAAAAGTTTTTTTTAGATGTATAACATTACTCATAATTATTTTGGTAAAATAATAAAATGTCAAAGGAATAATCCCACAATATCAAAATTTATACTAATAAGTGGTTCACCTAAAAAAATGCACATACAATCTCCAATAAAATAAGAAAATAATTACTTATTTTTTAAAAAAATTGAAAATAAAACAAAAATTCAGGCTGAAAATTTGTATTGTATAATAGAAAAAAATTTAAAAATTCAAAATATATAAAAAAAATGAAAAAAATATTTAGTGAAACGTTTGGAAATAAAAGCAATATACTAGCACCCAAAGAGTATAGTCTGGTGATTTTACCACGTGGTGTTGATGTTAGCCTGCCCATGTTCGAATTTTTAGGAGTGCATTTTTTGTAAGAATTTGGTACAATCGGAATTTTATCCTATATTTAATAGTACTGTAGTGTGGTTTTTATATATGTGTCTTAAATGACTCAAGACAGGTGGTATGTAATTTACGGATATATATCCTAAAAAGATAGGTGTTTGGCCCGTATATGGCCGATCGTTACAGTGACGATTAAGTATTCTTCGTCGGAAAAAATAAAAAGAGAGAGAGAGAGCAATATCCTAAGCCTAACCATTAAATGAATAATTAAATTCCTAGTTTCTAGTCCTAACAACATTGGTAATTACGTATAACTACAAAGTTGTAAAGTTCGTACCAATCATATCATGACCGTCAATCTAACATCAAATCATGAAATTGAAAATCGACACGTATACTGACTGACAGGCCAAAAGATGACGAAGGAACTTGCAAGGACCGTTAAACGCGAGCGTCGACTTGGCGGGAAGCCCCCACCCAATAAACTCGGGTTAATTTCTAACAAGTCTCTACGTTTTCCAAAAAATAAAATTTATCTCACTAATTTTATATATTAAATAATAGGTCCTTAGTATATTTAGAAACGGTAAAATAGTTCTCGCAGAAACAATTTTGTAAAATTATGTCAATGACTTTTGAACAAATATAATGAAAGTGTTCATTATACACATTATAAAATTTTAAAAAAATATATAACGTTTTGAGCCAATTCATTTGTGAAATTAAAAACCTTTAATTTTATTTTATTTCTTACATGATTGCTAACGTAATTTGGAGGCTGACATATCAACTAAATTATTTAGGAAGGTAAAATAATATACTGTAAAAATTCGGTAAATGAGCATTTGATAAATAAATATTTTATTTAAATAATAAAATTTTAAATTTTAAATTAAGTCGGTGTACTAAATTAAATTTTGCTAAATGTATAACAAAATAACTTTTTAAAAAATTCTTTAAGGCCTAATGAATAAATAAATTAATGATTAATTAAATAAAAAAATATAAAAATTTATAATATTAATAAATATTTTATTTGATAATCTATATTTTTTTTAATTTAGGTCTTTTTGAAAATATGTATATAAAAATTTTATTTTCTTTGTACTTCAACCAAACTAATCTCATTGACAACTTTTTGTAATACATAAATACATTTAATATATTTTTTATAGTGTAATAATATATAAATAATTTAAAATGTAAGAGTTAAATTAGTAAGTATTTATAAAAATTATGTTATACAATAATAAAGTATTTAAATTTATTTTATCTTTTAGAGCATTAAATTTTAAAGTTATAAAAATTATATGCATATTGTTGATGTCTAAATTCTCCTTAGACAAAAAATTTAGTACATCACACAGATTCCGTTATTATTGCCATTTGATTCTCCGAGTGGGACGATATCTCGTCTTAGTAAAGATTCGGTGGGTACTACCTAAAACAGAAACAAAGCAGCTAGGGATAAAATCTGTTTGTCGGCGTATAAACTCCGATACCTAAGTTAGTGCTTGGTCAAAAACTCATAGAGTATAAAAGAAAATAGGAATAGTATGTCTGCAGTGTTTATCGATTCGAGATATTGGGCTCGGGAGTTTATCAATGAAAAAATAGCGTGGCAAATCTCTCATTTTTTTTTAAGTATACTACTCTTTTTCTCACATTAAAAGTTTTTTTTAGTGCAACGAAATCAGTATTTATAATGTCCCTTATACGTGTAGCATCGAAGAATGGGAACTTGACTGGACAACTGCAACTGATATAGTTGACCGACAAGTCACCTCACCATCTTTATCTGTCGGAGTAAAATAGTGTAATAAATGCCTACAATTTATAAAGTATGACGTCCTAAATCTTAAATATGATGGGACATCTGTCAAGTTTTGTTAAAAACGTTCAAATTTTTTCTCTAAGTCTCCTGTTTTTAATTGATATGACTTGGGATCGTCTCGGTATTTCTGACAACGGACATGAGACTGTGCCGCTCCATTGCAGTGGTTGTTAGGGATGAAAAAACTGAGTTCAAAAAAATCCTCAACACATATATTTATTAAATTCATGCGCCATATATATTAATTTTCTGAGTTTTTAAGTATATCAACATATGCCAACATTTTAGTTTTACATATGCTCAAATTATTTTTTTTATTCTTTTTTATTTAATAAATAATTATTTATTGATTAATTAATAATCTCTTGAAAATAATAATTTTCGTTACTCTCAATAATATTATTATATAAAAGTTTTATTATATACGTGGTTTCTTTAATACTTAACTTCATCAGGAAAAAATGTTGGCATAATGGGCTTTAAGATTAGGGGCTTTTCTAATCATTTTCATAAAGATTAGTGGTCTATTCATTAATATATTAAATTAGATAAATAAAGTGATATTCTGTCAAACCCTAGGTACTATGAAAAATTTACCCATGTTTCTAAGACTTGTTTGATAATTACCAACCTGTCGTGTCGTTGGCTCTGACAATACACGCACTGCAGAAATTTAAATCCAAAAGGAAAGAAGAAAGAATCTAGTAATAAAATAAACGGAAGTAAGTAGGATTATTATGGTATTAATTTCGGTCTAAGGGGTTAGGAATGTGTTCAATGCATTCTAAAATGCTTGCATCACTCTCATGCCAGTCATCAAGTGTTGAAAGAAGGTGTTTACGTTTGTTTCTTGTTTTGCTTTGAGTTTAGAGTGCATTAAAGGTGTTTTGTTTTCCCATTTGGGATTGGGAAATTGGGTTCTCGTTATTTTTAGACATTGTTTTGGTTTTGTGGCGGTATGGATGATGTGAAAGCTCCATTGTTGAGTCGAGATATTGGAAAAAGCAAACACAGAAGACTTGGAAGATGTGGGAAATCAGTTGATTCGCTGAGATGTGATTTCTTTGCCAAACTGCCCGACAAAGTCAGGTCTGGACTTGATCCTGAAACCCCTTTTCATCTTGATCTTTCTAAAGCCACTGGATTAATTGAAGGTAAATCTTTAGCTTATCTTTAAATTTTTTATATAATTTTCTCTCGTTTTTATCCCCAATTATTGCTTTAAATTTTAGAGGAATCTAAGAAATTTGCTGTTTCTTTTCTTCTTCTTTCTTTCTTTTTTTTGTTCACAATTTAGATGTAGCAAAGAATTACATTCAGATATCGCCATTTTAACAGAATAAGGATTTGCTATTTGGATTTGTCACAAGATCTAGATTGATTCATCAATGGCTTGATGAAATGACATACAAAATCTCAAGTCTCGTATTTCTTCTAATGAAGTCCATATGTTTATTTATTTAGTCTCTGAAGTGGCACATCTTGTGACTATGGAATCTAAGCACGGATTAGTTTTAAAGTAGGTCTACTTCCCAACTTTGGCTTACGTAATTAATGAGATATTTTGTGTAAGCCTCATCTGCCTGCAATTTTACATTAATTTATTTGAAAATGTATCCAAAATTTCAAATGAATGAGGTCTGCATCCTCTAACAACTGCTCTATTAATTTGTTGAGTTGTTTTGTCGCTCTTGTCCTCCTCAATGGAAGGCAGATGATGATATTTTATATATTAGTTGGCTGTTAGCCGGCATATCACATCTTCGGTCAACTATACTTTCAAATCACTCATTTCCTCATAGGGATACTCCTTTTCCTTTTGGGTCTCTTCTTTATCTTTGCTATTCGTAGTTCTTTCTTCTTTCAAATATGTTCTGAGGTGAATGAAACTGATTGATGTGAGTACAGTTATATATTGCGAGTTTGTGACTCTTTACATCAAGGTTTGATCAGTGATCATGATATCGATGAAAATTTCATTAATTTAAGCAGGGAAATGTTAGTCCATTATAACCGTTTTACTTCCTGTTATATCAAATGGCACTTGATAGGGGGACTTAAGAATGTGCTTGAGCTTTCAGATAAACTAGAATATCATGTAAGCAATGACAAACTCTTTGATTAGTGAAATGATTCTGACGGTTTGTTTCGATATTACAATTAATCTACATTAAAAATAATATTCAGTTATCAATTTCACAATTAAATGATCTGATTGTCTTGATTATACTTTTGATCCTTTCTTTTTTTTATTATTACGTGTCGTTGTGATGATACATTCGATGATGTTTTGGTGTTAGGGGAGAAGAAATACTATGAGAAACAATTTGCCACGCTTAAGTCTTTCGAGGAAGTTGACTCTATAGAATCAAAGAATATAATTGATGAAGAGGAATGTCTGCAAGAGCAAGCCCAACATGAGAGAGCAATGAATGTTTCTAACTGTGCAAATATTGTTTTGCTTGCCTTCAAGGTTTCTAATACTTATCCTTTTCATAAATTATACATAAACTACGTGATTTGGGAAATATTTTGATATTTATTGGTCTAATTTGATTAAATTTTTCGAATTTTACTATTGAACCAGATCAAATAAAATTTCGGAAGAAAGACATTTACCCTTTATAGTCTTTAAAAATAACAAATACCCCATAACAAAATATTTGTGACAAATCCCTATAGTTTATTGTCAATGACAAATACTTTCAGATTATTAAATTTTTATAATTTTCATTAGTTGTTATTAGATTAGTATTTTTGCTTGTACATTTTCTTCCTCTTCTTACATTTTTTTCTCGATCTTGTTCTGTTCCTGTTGCTTCTTCTTCTTCTTCTCCTTCTTCTTCTTCTAATCACAACTAACGAAAAATATAGAAATTTAATAAAGAGAGAGTATTTGTCACTAATAACAATTCATAAAGGGATTTTTAATACAAATATTTTGTTAGAAATATTTATTATTTTTAAAAATCCTAAGGTAAATGTCTTTCTCCTATAAAATTTAATAAGTAGATTGAAATTAGTTCAAATCGTATAAAAAATTTTAACCAATTAAAATATACCACATATGCAAGATTATTGTTCGGTTCTTTAAAATTTAGAACAGAAACTAAACTGGCACTATATGTGCCAATTTAGGATCTGACCAAATACTGTTTTTAATATTAAAGTATCGGACCGAGCAGATTGGTCTGGTCTAGTTTTTCAATTCTTGGTTTCTTTTTTCCGGGTCAACCAATATCTACAATATCGTTACCATATTTTCTTTCTTTTTTGTTTTTTATGCATTACAGTTTTATGCTACAGTAAAGAGTGGATCCTTAGCTATTGCGGCATCGACCTTAGATTCTTTGCTAGATTTAATGGCTGGCTGTATACTTTGGTTCACGCATTTATCAATGAAAAACATCAACATATATAAATATCCTATTGGAAAATTGAGGATGCAGCCTGTAGGCATTATCATCTTTGCTGCTGTCATGGCCACTCTTGGTATGCTTATCTGCACTGAACTTCTCCATGTCTTACATTAAATAGACAAAATCCTGATGAACGAGAAATTTTTATTTGACCAAGAACCAATTTTTTCTCTACTTCTTGTTGATGCTCTTCAAACTTTCTACACAGGCTTCCAAGTGCTGGTTCAAGCTGTGGAACAACTGATAAAAAATGAACCTTCTGCAAAGATGACTTCCACCCAATTGGCTTGGTTGTATGTGATAATGCTGACGGCCACTGGAGTAAAACTAGTCCTGTGGTTGTATTGTCGAAGCTCAGGAAACAAAATTGTCCGTGCCTATGCAAAGGTTTAGTGTTGCTTACGATTAGATTTTAGACCTCATATAATAATTGACTTCTATTTTTCTTCTTTTTACATTTATTTATATGATTTCTCGTAGTTCACCGTTTTCTAATGGTGCTTCCTAGGATCATTATTTCGATGTTGTAACCAATGTGGTCGGATTGGTTGCGGCTGTTCTTGGTGATGAATTCTATTGGTGGATTGACCCAATTGGTGCCATCATCCTTGCTCTCTATACTATTACGAACTGGTCGGGAACTGTACTGGAAAATGCAGGTTCGTCTGAGTCTTAACTTAAATTGTGTTGCTTTACTTCCTAGTTGTGATATAAAAACACACTGCATTGGACTTCTATTCATTAATGTTTACAAAGAAGGAGCGCTTGAAATGCTTTCCGGAGAAGCATCTGATAGCAACGTTGCTTTTATGGGATGCATTATTAATGCTTACCTCTACTCAACACCTGAGAGTTAATATATGTAAAATGTTTTCAATATATTTTTCTGATCCTTGATTTCCTTCACGTAGCTACTCTTGTTGGGCAATCAGCTCCTCCTGAAATCTTGCAGAAACTCACATACCTCGTCTTACGACATCATCCTCAAATCAAACGAGTTGATACAGTTCGCGCCTACACCTTTGGTGTTCTTTACTTTGTGGAGGTTAATTCATTCAAAAGAGTTTGGTAGTTTTTCTATTATTTTATCCAAGCATTATTCAAAATAGGCACAGGTAAATTCGGTTCGGTTCGATTTACATACCCTAAAATCGAAATCGAACCAATAATAATTGGTTTCTTATATGTACAATCAAAATTGAATAGACCAAATATTAGAACGGAACCAAATCAATATGGTTTGGTTTGGTTTGGCCAGTTTTGGTTTTTCAATTCGAAAATTATGTTCAATTAAATTTTCTGGTTCTCTTAAAATTTCAGGTTGACGTCGAGCTGCCAGAAGATTTACCATTGAAAGAAGCTCATACAATCGGTGAATCATTGCAAATTAAGATTGAAGAACTTCCTGAAGTTGAGCGAGCTTTCGTTCATCTTGACTTCGAATGTGATCACAAGCCAGAACACTCTATACTAATCAAACTCCCAAGTAGTAATTAATAATTAAAAAATCCTCATATCAAATACTGAGAAGGGTCCTTATCATAGTGAAGAAATAATCTCTTTTAAAGTTATGAGGAATAATATATGAAGACCTAAGAATTTATTTTAGTTTACAAACTTTTAATGAAAGCAAAATATGTTTTTAGTTTTGTATTCTTTATATATATATATATATTTTCATAAACATAAAAAAAAAAAAAAAATAGATTATAGAATTGAATCAAAATAGACTGAAATTCTAATTCAAATACTAAAATTTTGGAAATTTGAAACAAAAATGAGAATTTTATTTAATATTCCTTTTATTTAGACAAGTCCAAAACGAGTTGAACACAAGAAAATTTTGTTTGTATAAAAAATTTATATTAAAATAAAATAGAAGTGCAACGAAATTAGGATTACAATTAAGAAATCTTAAAACGAGATATTACAATAAATATAAGAAATTATTTGATTTGATCAAAATGAATTGGCGTTTTGACTAACCTTCATAACTTGACAATAAATTTCAATTAGAATTAATGAATTCAATATATTTTTCACATTTATAAGAGTTGGTTTATATTTTTGCTTTACAAATATGATTTTTTTTTTAATATTTCTAATAATATCAAGTCTGCGCGTGCATGCACATATATATATATATATATATAACTAAAATATTATAGTGTAAAATAATCTGGTTGAACATAATTTAATATATTATGATACGAATTTAATAGATTTATAAATTATACCGAATTAACTATTTCAAGTTTAAATTTGAATGAATTAAAAATTTTAAGGTTAGGCTACTTAGTAGGACAAAATTCACATCTCTAAAATGAAATTGTCCTAGAGTATTAAATTAATAACAGGGGCGATGTATTAAAAAATTTGGTTTTTATTTAAATATTGATAAGTAGTAAACTACAACAGTACTAGACAGTTTGGCCGAGTGGTCTAAGGCGCCAGATTTAGGCTCTGGTCCGAAAGGGCGTGGGTTCAAATCCCACAGCTGTCAGACAAAATAAAATCTTTTATTTTTATTCAAAATTCTTTTACTTCACTTGAATCATGCGAAAGATATTATATAATAAATCTCTTTCTTAACTCTTCTCAACAAAACGCGGAGTTTCACCAGTCAAACAGATGAGCTCGTCTTGTCTTCTGTAGTTGCTCGCAGCAATCATTGATTTCAAATTTCCCTGGTTAGTTTATCTTTCCGTCTTCTTCACTCTTTTCTGCTCGCTTTCCTGTAAATTTTCTTTGCGTTCTTGAAGGAGAAGAACATCAGTTTGTATGATTTCCCTAGATGGGTATAATTCTCGTGTTCCAAGAATATCGAAAACTCTACCGGTCAACTTAAATCCTGAACTAAATTAAAGTTTTGGATTTTCATTTTTCATGTCTTGTATGATTATAGAATTTTAAAAAATTAAAATTAACCTGGGTTTAGGGTTTTACGGAGTTTTTGCTGGTCTTTACTTTATTCTGCTAGCAATTAATATCTGTTTCTGATAGTATGACCCTGAAGAAACAAGTAAATGATTGTAATTTTAAATTATTTTGTTTTATTATTTATACCATTCAGTTGTTGGTTTTTATGGGTAAGCTAGCTTCGATATCAAGATATGCAACTGAATGCTGAATTAACTAGTTTTGTTTCGTGGAATTGAATTTTGGCCACATTGTCAGTCTTTTATAATTGAATTTGGCTAATATTGTATTTTGTTTAATATTACACAAGTGTTGGTTAATATTATATTGTAGATTTTGTGACTAAATGATCATTGAGTTGCCATCTAGTTGCAGAAGCTACTGGCATATATGATGGAGCTGTTTCTTGTCATTCAAGTGTTATCTGACCAGTTTTTGGCTTCAATCTTTTGTTCATTTTAGAACTTTTTTAAGTATTGACATTGGTTTCTTCTTTTTGGCTTCATTCATTTTAGAACTTTTTAAAGTATTGACATTGACATTGGTTTCATTTAAGAATTTTTGTAAGTATTGCAGGGGCGTAGGATAAAACGATTGAGCTACACTCTTTAGGTTAACAGACTGGATGTACTCGGAAACTGAACTGTTTGGTGGATTTCTTACCATCTTCTATTGACAGATTGTTGAAATTAGCTTGTCTTATAACAGAAGTTTTTCCCATAAGTTAATCTATTTTTCATTCCATGAATTCTCTCTTCTTGCCTTCTTCTCTAATTCTATCATCACCATACAGCAAGTCTTCTCACTATCTTCAACAAAAATTGCCCTTTATTAGCACTTTTCATCACAGTTATCATGGTCATAACCTCCCAACTCTCTATCACTCACCCCGACCCAGTTTGTATATTCCGGTAAGTACTCAGCACCAAGCCATTGGTGCTACAGCCCCATCCAATGAAGGAACTGTATCTGTCATCAACTTTGAGGACTTCTTTGAAAAAGATTGGTCTTTTCTTGACTTGGATCAGTTGAACTCCAAAGAGCAGATTCAAAAGTTTGACCAAATTATTTCAGCTGGAGAGATTGATGAGAGTTCTAGGGTTTTGGTTTCGACAAGTTCGGAAGGTTTTGTGGATCGAATAGTTGATTCATCTCCCTGCAGTCTTTTGCTTGTTGTCCACGATTCACTTTTCGTGTTAGCTGGCATTAAAGAGAAATATGACAAGGTTAAGTGTTGGCAAGGGGAGCTGGTTTATGTGCCGGAGAAATGGGCACCTTTAGATGTTGTGTTTCTCTATTTTCTGCCTGCTTTGGCCTTCACACTTGATCAGGTTTTCAAGACACTTGCTAATCGTTGTTTACCAGGTGCTTTCTCAGACGAGATTTGTATATGCTGCTAATTTATCATTTCATTTATTTCAATTTTCATTTAAAATAAAATTTGAAAAGAAAATCATTTTGTAGTTGATTCTGTGTTTTGCTTTTGCAGGTGCAAGAGTGGTTATAAGTCACCCACAGGGGAAGGAAGCTTTACAGGAACAAAAGAAACAGTTCCCTGATGTTATAGTTTCTGATTTGCCTGATCAAATGACAATAAAGAAAGCTGCGGCTAATCATTCTTTTGAGATGGCTAAATTTGTTGATGAGCCCGGATTTTATCTTGTTGTTTTGAAGTTTTGCAAGGAAAAATACTGAGATTAAATCTTTACTCGTGGTAAACTTGACTTTGTGGATTGAAATTTGTTTAATGAATCAAATTTGTGTTCAAGAATTGTTAATACATATTGGATTTAGAACAAATTCGTCTTCAAGTTTGTATGTGAATATATGACTGGAAAAAGAGAAAACAAGAAGTGATTCCAAGAAGTGCTCGATCTATTGAAAAAAATTGACCTCAAAACAGGTAAAACTTAAGAACATGATATCAATCTCTCCCAACCTTTCATTTGTCTGAATCAAATAAAACAGACATATTGGATAACAATCCATCAACTAAAGAAAACTATAAAGGCTAAAATTGGAAAATTTCAGAAGAAAGATTATTGAATTCTCAATTACTAAAAGTATCTCGAACTTGGATATCACAAAACAAGAAGAAGATTAGGGACTGATGATACCCCAAATAGCCACCACACACCTTACTAATATATTTAGTTCAGAAGAACGAAAACCTCAGGCCATTACTCGCAGCAAACAAGTTGTATTCTTCAATTGCGGTCTCTTTCTTATTGCAAGCATGATCATTCTCAGAATGATCTGCTGAAAATTGTGAAGAAAAATTCCCAACAATCTCATCCTTTGAAGGCATAGGATTTAATTTACAACCCACTGAAAGAGCTACAGGTCCACCAAAATGGAACAAGGAAAAGCCATTCTTATCAATAGGCAATTTACGAGAAGGATTATCAGTGCGCCCATCAACTTCGCCTTTTCCCTGTGTACCAGTTAGAAGTGACCCGGTCAGAGCAACCATTTCATGATTACTTTCTGGCTTTCCAATGTGAGTTCGCTCCTCCATGCCGTTGGTTTTTGCAACGGGCTGATAAACTGGCACCGAGCTTGGAGTAAATAAGGGAGGAGTAACGTGCTGCAGAGCACCATACTGCATGTATAAGCGTGAATTTCCATTTAAACCATAACCCAGAGAACCAGCATATAGATAGCAGTTGGAAGGGGGAAAAGGCATTAACCCGTTGGATGGAGCAGCTGACCAAGAAACTCGATTTTGATGGTAGTAACCCATTGTTGAAGGAGGTTGAAATGCTGGAAATTGTACATTCTGGTTATGAAGTGATGGAAAGATGCCTTGATGTTGAGAACCTGGACTAATAGTAGGTAATCCTTTATCAGGAATTTGGGCAGTTTTTGTTGGCAGATTTCCTGGAATATTACTTCCCATCGCCCTGCTTCCCAAAGTCTCACCTCCATTTGTACACTGTTGTTTCTCCATCCCAACTTCATGACATTCAGAGAAGCCATTTTGATTGCATGATGAAGAATCTCTTCCTTCTGATTGTTGACTTGCATCTTCTGAATCAGAAGTAGATGATGATTCCATATTACCGTGGTTTGAAGAGACTGTATTGCAATCTCCCTCACTAAGGCACGATGAGCAGTTATCAGAATTGGATGTGCTACCTGTGACAGAATCAGAAATCCCATTTAAAGTCAAGTTTCTAGTATGGCATAATCCAGTTTCTTGATAAGCAGTTTCTGTTGGATAGAACGAAATCTTTGCTTCAGCATGATATCCAATCTGGCAGGTTTCATCAGTTGAATGATTGGAGTCTCTTGATTTCTTCATATTATCACCCTCATGATCCATGTCACATGAATTTCCACCAGCCCCACTAGAGTGCATTTCACCAGATGACTTGACTATTTTATTATCACATTCAATTCCTTCACCTTTAGACCTCAGGGTAACATCAGAATCTGAATTGCTACGTGGATACTTCTGAGATTCCATTGGCTCCCATACTTTCCTGGAATGCAATGAATCTCGGTTGGAAGGATTGTTTCCCATAATGACTTTGCTTTTGGGTCTTCCAGAACCATCACGTACATAATCCATTTGATTATACTTGCTACCACGATAGAATTGCTTGGACATATCCAGTGCAGATTCTGACTTACTCACAGATTTGGGTTCTCGACCTACTCTTGCTGCAGAAACATGTGGCTCAGCCTTTACTCTGTATTCATTCTGTGGATTACAGCTGCAAGAATGGAAGCTGTATCTGTCACTCATCTTGTTATTTGAACAACGCATCTTCTCATTAAACTTCCCACCACAACTTCGGACACAGGATTTCAAAGTCTTTGTCCATAATTGCCGATTTGATCCATTGATACCCCTGGAAGGAGACTCATAATTATCACTGTGATATCTGGACTCAGATCTATTAACCACAGAACCATTATCTGAAGCTACTGCATATCGACGCCTGTCAGACCACTTCAATGGTGAATCAAGTTGAACTTCTTTCTGCAAGCTCGATCTCCGGCAAGAAAATTTTGATTGCTCCATCTGGAAAGTACCATTCTCATCTTTGACACTTTTTACTTCTCCATCGGCTCTATCATAACAGCAGTTCTCCGTTGTTGAAGTCGTACTCCCACTTGAGAACTGTTCATCTTGAATATCAGGAGATTCACGACTGGACATAATAATATCACCTGTGCTACTCACTGTGTCTCGACAACTAACAGCATTACTTGGCTCCTGGTCAACACTTGCTGATGATTCTTCTTTTAAGACACCAGGAAGAACAGAGCTGGAATCTGAGGAAGATTTTTTATCTTTGTCCCTTTCTTTTCCTTTCAATCTTTCCTTTCTCCGAAGCTTTTTCTCTCTTTCTTTCATTCTTCTTCTCTCTTTGCGTTCTTCTTCTTCACGCTTTTCCCTTTCTTCTTCTTCAAGAAGTTTTGACTGTACAAAAAAAATAAAAACTAGAAAGCAATCAGAAAAACTTTTCACAAATAGAAATCGTAAGATACAAAAACAGATTATCTGTATTAAAAAGTAGATCTTGTTTATTAATGTCACAAACACTGAGACCTGCTTTTCTAATGTGATAATCTCCTTGCATGCAACATGAACACTTTCTTCCAGCAGTTTTAGTGCGAGACAAACAAAGATACTATGTGCATTTTGGCGGGCAGTTCCTTCTCTAAAAGCCTTTTCGACCTGAAAGCTTTATCATCACGTCTTAGAAAACACTAGAAACACATTTGTTAATGCAAATAGAGAGAAAATCCACATGTAATAAATGCAATTAAGTTCTTAGTCCCACCCAAACACCATGCATGCAACCCATAAAGCTTCTATGAAATCCTGATACACATACTTTCTTCAGTGACATTGCATACAAAACTCAATTCTTGCTTACTGAGGCAATTCTAAGCATATACAATTGTTTACATGTTGTATAATATAGAAGTCAACAAAAAACATTATTTGCGATGACAGAGCAAAAGCAAATTATGCTCATAGACAACAGTATAATGAAACAAAGAAATTCATTCAGTAAAGTGACACCGTAAACAGTTTAGATATAACCTGCACCTAAAATGATGGTAATGCAAAGCAATGGAATAGACACATATTTAGATGATTTACAACAAGGATTTAGTAAAGACATTATCCTTTTTTACAACCGCCCTTTTTTCCCTAATGCAGATTCTATCATATGTTTTTACAAGAGATTCACAGGGAAAAAAAAAAGACTAAGAACAATATATATCAGTTATCTTTTTAAAGTACATGGTGGAGAACACCTGTAAGAATATGGCAAACCAAGAAGCAAAACACAACAATGATCAAGAGATTGAACATGCCTGCTCCTTAAAAATAACGGTTGCAGCGTCTAGAAGGAACTCTCGAGCAAGTTCAGGATTCTTTGCATGCTTTTGAGGGCGAGAGCATTCTCCATCCAGTTCATTTCCATCCTTGTCCAGGGAATCATCATCCTGAAAATGACAATATGAATTATACCAATTATATCATAAGAAATGCTACTTCAGTAGATACAAATTATACAAGAGGACATTTGTTAAGTTTTAATGAACTACCTCTTCTTCTTCAGCCTCTTCTGCATGCTCAAAAAACCTTCTGATACTTTCACCCCTAGTAATTGTAACATAACCATCCCCTACTACAAGCCTGCAGTGGACACATTGTTGACCCTTTAACGCATGAGCTTTCACAACAAGCTCAGTGCAACGGCCATCTAATTTCCAAGCCCTCAGGGTAATAAAACATGCACTCAGACCACTAAGATCCAAGCCACTGACTTGAACACTTCCATTCATGCCAACGTTTTCAAATTCAAGAATGTCAGATTTTCCCTCTCCTGTTCCAATTGCCCATTCAAAATGATGGTAAGTTCCAATAGTGTCAGCAAAAGTTTGATGCCAGTCAGCTTGTACAGTGCCATTAGATACCTGAGAAGTAGTAAATAAATATTGGATCGTGCTAATCATGTGTATATATAACATTCAAAAGAAAAAAGCATAATAATACAGCCTATTTATCAAAGGACGGCAATAATTTTCACTCTCCAAAGAGCTTACAATCCTCTTATTACTGAACTGAGAACAATATTCCTAACTTATCCACTTTAATAGTAGGAAGTTCATAATGCTTTAGATATTTTTTTTTTCAAATCAATATAACAGGAGTCTCAGAAAGATCCTTGAGGACAAACTCAATCATCCAAGTCATTAGATTGGCCTTTTGTCATTCAAAATATATAACAGAAGTTACGAGAAACCAGAGTATCAAGACAGAGTACAGAGAAAAATGACCAAGAAATGGATGAAAGACCTCATATTGGAAGGCAGTATCAGCAACACAAAACCAACTAGTGCAGTGAGGTTCTCTTCGCAGTCGCTTCAACTCCTTTAGTTCCTTGAATTCTCGAATAACATTCCTTCTGCAATCTCTGCAAAATCTCTTGCTGTCAAACCTGTAACAAGAACATCAACTTCTCATCTTAAGCGGAGAAATAAAAAATGACAATCTTATAAAACAATGTGTACAGTCAAATATTTAAGAGTCATGGGCTAATACAGAAAAGATCAGACCACCTATACAAAAAAATTTCAAACAACAAAACCCCATAGAAGTAAATCTTGAGAGGCAACAAACAAGCTGATACCTTCATGCCAAATACAAGAAAGACTTAACTTCATGCCAGGTTCGGGAACTATCTTAGTATCCTAAAAATTTATTTGATTTAGAATGAAAATTATTGGAATTTAACAGTAACAGAAGAAAGAAAGAAAGAATAAGAGGAACAGTAATAATAAAGAGCCTGAAATTTGCTAGATAGACATCCATTTTTCACTAATTATCATATAATTCTAGCAAATAAAATGAAGCCATTAATAGTACTGCACTAATTCTTTAGATTATAGCTATTTCCATATGAATAAAGGAGGTTGCAGAAATTATACAACAGCAACTTGGGTACATTATGTCATCACAACAAGTTGATTTCAAGATTCAATCTCTCTTGATGTCCCTCTTTGTGCACATCTCTCCCTTTTATAGCCTCCACTCATATGCACTCCAGAATAATTATGCATATTTCATAACAAAATTATAACTGTACTAGTTTAGTTGCAGATATCAGCTTTCGTGCTGGTCACATCTTTCTTCAATGCTTCCTGAATATGCAAGAATTTGTATTTTTTGTTTTCATAGCATTGCAAGTCAGTGAGATTCTGCACCATCACCATATTGAAAATGATGGAAAACACAAATGCAATAACAGGTTGGCAACTAATAAAAAATAGCTCAACAAATGAGCAAAATCGGATACTCATTCAGTATTCCCAATTAGTATCTAAAGCACCCAAATGTCACAACACTATCCTTTTCAAATTAAATTGTGGTCACCAAATCTGCAGTTTTCTCTCTCTTTCTGAATTGCATCCTGCTTCCTCAAAAGCCTTTAGTACAAATGATCCTTTGATGAATTGTCCTCTTGGGAAACTAGCCCTTAGTGTCCTGCAACTTTCATAGTTGTTCATAACTATCCTGCTAGAGTTAATTTCTTTCCAAAAAGTAGTACAAGGTAGCCACAGGTCAATAAACTCCTTCAGCCTCAGGAATGCTTTTGCAGAAGATCCAATGCGATCAATATAACACCAGGGTTTGGGACTAAGCCAAAACATAGTCCAAAATAATCAAATATAGATTCACTCATTCATTAACAGACATTTAGGATGCCACAATAAATGCATCTTTTGCATAATTTCTTATTTAAACCATAATATATTGATACCTTTTACATCAACACACCATCATTTAACCAACAAAGTGCATAAAATCATATCAAATATAACTTTGTCACTTATAGCACATATCTCTGTGTGCTTTTTGTCCAATCAAAAGCATGCAGTCATTTACTTTCTCACTGCATGCCTACCATATGATGTTCGTCAAACAAACTCCCAATATTCTTCTAGATTAGCTATATATCCACGGCTACAAACAGTTGGCGGACAAGTATTGATGTTGAAAGCTATCAACCAGGTGTGTAATTTCATTGAAAACAGCATGCCATACCAACAAACTCAGCCGAGGCATACTACCGAAAAAATGGAACAGGTTTATGATGTCTTGTTCAACTGCTTAACCAGAATAATATCTTCAACTATCAGTATGCATTCCATAGCTCAAATTAAATCAGATACTATCAGTTCTACTGTTTTCCAACTGAATTTCAAATTGAATACTATATAACATGAAGTAACTAAAGACACACCTGTACATGAGCCTCTCAATAAAATCCTCTTCCTTCATCCTTAAAAGAGACTGCCGAGTTTCTTCGCCAAGAGCAGACCAGAAATCCACTAATGTGTCACAAGAAAGCCTGGCAGTGTGCAATGCACATGTTTCTCTAGTTCCATGTCCTCTACCGAAACCCACCATTCCTTGGCTTATCCAACCCCGGCCTCCCCCACCACAGGCATCAGGATACAGCAACTCACGCTCCCGTTCCCTTGCACGTGCATTGTCAAAGACCTGATAAGAGTACAAGATCAGCTACTAAAATAAAAGCAAATGCATACATAAGATCACAGCACTCAAAGAGACATGCACACCAAGAATTTGAATAATAGAATTTAAAATAACTAACATTCTGGAGCACTTTCAGAGACTTTGAATACAGATAGCAGTCCAGTAGTGTCAATGATCCATCACGGGTGCTGGTCAGACCACCCCAAGGATGAACAGATGGATCTTGAACGTCATCTTGGCACCCATTGGTTACAATGGATCCATTGTCATTTTGATTTTTTGAGGCCGTGGATCTGTTGCAAGGTAGTTGGCCAACTGCTCCATCCTGCTGCAAAGACTTTCCATACATAACAATCTGCAAAAAACCTTCAAGCAGTAGGCCATTGCATCTAGAACAGTACATGTTCTTACGAGCTTGCTCAAAGAGGGTCTGCTTATCAATTCTAAAAAGCAACTGTCGCCTTTGTAGTGACAGCCCACTCCAGAACTATATCAACAAGTACATATCACTATGTTAGTGACTTCTAAGATAACTAAGAGCACACCAAATCAAAATTTAACAACCAATACTTGGCATTACTATCCCAAATGATATCACAACCTATTTACATCAAGTGAAACTCACAAGCACAGTGGAGTTAGTAAAGACAAATTTGATAACCAAAAAGCCCAATAATTCTCATTTCATGTAGTTTTGCTGAAACCCGAAAGCACAAAAAAAACACATTGCCTTGTCTATAAAACTAAGACCAAATTGTTTCAAAATTGCAAAAATTCAACCGCCGTATTCATGACAATGCAGAAAGTATTGACACTATCAACCAACCAAATACCAATGCTCCGTTTCTATTAGTTTACTACATATAAGAAAATAAGACAAACAAAAACTTACACTATAAAATGCAGATGTACAAATATATACAAATAGTATGGATCTAATAAGTTAATTGTACCGCAAGATCCAATCTAAGATCAATTCATCCATTCCAAATTCCGTCTCAAAACTATAATCCAATCAAATTTCCTATCTAGCCAAAAAATAAAAATAATCACATAAAAACCAAGAAACGAAAACTCCAGCACCTTCTGCAACTGATTGTAGCTAACGTCGTCGCTATGTTTCGACCAGAAACCACTGGCCGAAGAAACCAACTGCGCTTTATTACTAAATTGGTCAATATTTCTCTGCGCTAATCCCGGCATATTCCTTCTTTTTTAATTCCTAAAAAAATTAATCCAATCTAATAAATTCATTCACCGAAATTCGTTTTCTCATTGACACCCCTGCTCGAATTCGAACGAAATTACAAATTCAAAATCGATCCAAACCAATCGATTGAATCAAATTGCATCCATAAGACATGAAAAAAAAAACGGAAAAAACAAATATTAAGATCGAAAGATTGAAGATCGAAATGGTTTAGGTTTTGAAATTGAATCCAATCGTAGAGATTATTAGATGAGAAAAAAAGGGGCTGTCTGTAAGGGGTTGTATCGTTGTTTGGCTGATGACGATGAGATTTGGAGCTGCCTTGGTTTATATTCGTAAATGAAGAGACGAAAAAATAAAAAAGAAAAAAAATGGGTGATTGCAAATATTTGGAACTGTAAATTTGTAATTTGAAGTTGTGAGCACGGTTATAATTGGAAAAGACCACAGGAATGGTACATAAATTTGCAAAAAAAAAAAAAAAAAATTTAATCCCTGTCGGTTGGGGGAAAAATTTTGATACCTTCTATAATTATAAATTAATTTTTTTAAAAAAAATAAGAAATAAAAAAATTTTGCATATCAGATTTTATCAATATTATATTTTAGCTGATGTAATAGATAATAGGACACTTATAAATAAATGTTAAATAGTCTTTTTAGCACGTGCTAAATAGTTATCTATTTTAATATTTTTGTTGATTTTTTTTGTGTGTCGTGTTAAAATTTATTAATTTAATATTTAATATTACGATTATATTTATTATAATATGTAATATATTTCCTAAGATGAAAACTAAAAATTTAGGTGCTATTAATTCAAGGGAATATATATTGATAAGGCTGGAATCACATCAAGCACCTTAGCTAATTTATTATGGTGCATTAATTGAAATTATTATATTTATATTATGATATCATGATGTTGATAAGAATATGACTTTACATTATCTTGTATTTCAAAATATACATATAAGAAATATTATGATTCAAATAAATATTATAATTTAAATATTCATCAAATTAAGTAATTAATTTGCTTAATATATATCATATTGATAATTCTAGCAATTTAATAATTTGTGTGTCACACTATGATTTATCTATCAATAAAATTCATTTTCGATCAAGAAAAACAAAGTATCTTTTAATTATATTTTGCAATTAATTAACTTTAACATAAATATTAATTACTAAATAAATTAAAAATTTTAGTAATAAGTATCGTTAATGCATTTAAAGTTTTTTATATTTAATATTTATAGTAATTTTTAGTATTTAATATAAAATTAATGATGAATTTTAATGTATTAAAAAATGTAATTTATTAAATATAAAAATTTTAATAAAAGTTTAAAAGAGTTAAATGTTAAACAAAAATTTATATCGTAAAAAATATATCCAAAATTAAATTAATGAATTAGCTGAATTGGTATAAATTGAGAAAGATTTTTAATTTAAAAAGGATAAATAAATAAATAAATAAGGGTAAAATGGTAATAAAAAATTTTAAATTGCGAGTCATGCTTGATGCTGCAGCATTCCGGTTGTAGACGGATTTGATGGCCAGCGATAGAAGTTTAAGCACGTGGTTATCGCCGTTTTGGTCGTTTTCTGGTTTCTACTGTTCAGAATTTCCAAAAAGGAATATTACATTTATACTGAAGTAACGGAACCATCCTCAATTGCAAGTTACTACCTACATACGCCAATGGTAATTTTGTCATTTTAACATGATCACTTTCAGGAACCTATTTGTAATAAACATATAAACTATCACATTATATGTGAATATGGAAAAATTTAGGTATCCATATGTCAAGGTAATTTTGCGCTCATCCCCCGTGTCCTTAACATTATATGGCTGGTTTTGGTTTTTATATGCATTTGGCCACACAATCCTAGTCGAAGCTCTTTTTTTTTCTTTTTTTTTTTAAATATTGTCGGCGATATATAAACCTTTATAATTAGTTATAAGGGTTTTGTTACCTACCGATATTTAGATGAAGATTTATTACATAATATAAATAGAATAAAGATTACATATTATTATATGATGTTTTTTAATATTTTGTACCATAAAATTCATAATTTAAAACTTAAAATTTATTAGAATAAATATAAGGTGTCGAATATTGAATATTTGCATTAGAAATAACTCATAAATACAATACGATAACGATTTTTTGTATAACTTTTGTTTTACATGTTTTTTTTTATATTGCAATAATTGCATGATAGTATTAATTTGTGGTATAAATTATGTGCTTTATGTTGCAAGTCGTGAGTTTTGGCTTTTATACAATATTTTTATATTATTCTAATAAAAAATTTAATTATAATCTAAATTAATTTTTATATATTATAATAATATTTTACCAGCAAGTACATTTATTTAATTAAATTTTATAAATTTATATATTTTATAAGCATATTTTACTTTTCCAAGTACATATTTAATAATTTTTTTATCTTTAAAAGAGGCAGATTAGTTAACTTGATATCTTATTTTAGAAGTAAAATATAAAAAAGATCGATTTTTTTTTAATTCTTTAGCACCAATCTTTAAAAAAATAAATAAATAAATAAAATCTTTTATAATTGTATAAGAGGATTAAAGTTCAAACTACGCTAAACAAAATATTACGGAGATCATTCATTTATTTGAAATTACATTTTGTTTTGGATAATTACATATGCCTCCTTTAATTTAAAAAAATAAAAAATTTATTATAAATAAATAAATAAATAATGCTATTATTTATAAAAATTTAGGGTTCATTTTATTTTTCTTTTTTAATTTACTAGGATGTTACGTGTACGATATGGGAATGATGTTGTTTGTCATTTTGCTGAAAGATGAGATCTCTGTATCAACCACATAAAAATATTCAATCACATCATAATATTATTTGTCAAAATTATTTCCATATTACCTCATTGTCCCCATTTATATTTTCTGAAAACATCTTATATATATATATATATATATATAATTTATAGGAATTCACACAACAAATTCATCAAATAAAATCATATTTACACGTGAAAAAATATTAATAATTTAAACACTGCTATTTAAAGTAATATAAAAATGAGTTGAATTGAAAATCCATAATTGCTTTAATTGTAAATGTAAATAAAGAGAAGTGAGAAATGGTCAATTCCCACAAAACCAAAATGATCAAGTATGCTTCAAACTGATGCATATTTTGTTCTTTCATTGGATACAAAAACAAAAAAATTTGTAATACAATTTCTGTTCAATTTGCTAACAAAGGGTTGTCATTCCAACAAGTTATTTTTAAGGTCTGAAGAAAGTCTTCTCTGTACAACATAATGAAAATGAATAAGAAGATTACAGAAACTCAGAGAAATAGGTTATAAATTACATGATTCAAAGGGGTTTTAACTGCTGCCGCTGGTTTTCAGGAAAATTCAAGATTTTATGTATATTTGTATTAATTTTGAGCTTCAGGTCCTGCTGGCTTTGAGTTTAGAAGTGGCTGAAGAGCTTTGACAACAATGGTCATATTTGGCCTAAAATCTGCTTCATATTGAACACAAAGTGCTGCAACTGCTGCAAGCTGAAGAAAGCAAAAACATTTCCAAAAAACACACAGAAAAAGGATGCTAATAAGTATACATACAAAAATGTATGAAAAAAGTGATGGAAAATAATAACCTTGGCGATTGCTTTTGGTGGGTATTCATTGTTTAGCTTTGGATCAACACACTGCTTCACTTTGTCTTCACTCAATCTTGGGGTTGCCTGCAATTTTCTTGAGTTAGAAATTATGGTTGTGTTCAAGATTAAGATGTCGTGACCTCTGAACTAAGACTAAGAATGGAAATGGTATTTACCGAAGTAAAAACGGAACAGTTATGAATATACTTGTGATCAAAGTAAAAGAGTAAAGGAGAAGGAAAACATACCCAAGTAACAAGACTTTGTTGTCCTTTAGGCATTGTATGATCTACTGGTTTTCTTCCTGTCAATAGCTCTAAAAGAACAACACCAAAACTATAGACATCACTTTTCTGTGTTATCTGCCCTGTCATTGCATACCTGTTAATAAATTAAGCAAGAATTTTAAAAGTTCTGATTTTTAAAATTCAAGTTCTCGAAAGCATCAATATCAATGCTGGAATTCAGGCTTACTCAGGAGCATGGTATCCAAATGTTCCCAGTACTCTAGTTGAATGCAGTCGAGCTGCTGTGTCAGAAGACTGATTTGTCAAGTTAAAATCAGCGATTTTAGCCTTAAAATCATCAAAAAGTAATACATTGCTCGATCTGATATCCCGATGAACAATGGGAGGTTGAACTTTTTCGTGTAGATACTCTAGGCCTTTCGCAGCACCAAATGCGACTTTAACTCGTTGGTTCCAGCTTAGAACTGGACCAGGTTCAGCTCCTTGTACACCTTTCCTTCCTGTGCAAATAAGTGTCCGATTGCAATTAGTGATTTGATATCCAAATGAGTACTAAAATGAAACGCTGAAATTTAACTTCATGCACATACCATGTAAAACATCATGTAATGATCCCACGGTTGCAAATTGATATACCAAAATCCTATTATTTCCCTCCAAACAATACCCCAACAACTCAACAAAATGCTCATGTTTCAGTCTTGAAACTACTGACAACTGCATGATCAAAACAACTTTTCATCAAAATTCAAAGTCCCAAATCCATTTCAGATGATAAAAATGATTCAAATCACCTGCGCTGCAAATTCTGTTTCTGGCTCTGGTGATGAACCGGTATCAAGCTTTTTAATTGCTGCAGCCTGCCCATTACTTAACTTTGCATAGAAAACTCTACCATAAGATCCTTCCCCAATCAAAGCTTTTGAACCAAAATTAGAGGTCAATCTGTTCAATTCATCCAACGGCATGGATGGAGTTTCAATAGGCAAAACTTTCTGAGGGCCTCCACTTTTAACCATATTGGAGCCTCTTGGCTCCCCTCTGGCTCCCCCTAGTACACATTGAAAATTTGCGGACCAAAATGTTAAAAAAGCTATATTTGGTGGTAAAATTTTAAATTCTCAAAGACGGTATACAAATTCTCGGGCAAAACAAATATTCAACCAGCACAGTCATAGGGATGTTCAAAAATAAATACGAATGGCATTCATCCCTCGAGAATTTCCAATGAATCCTTAATTTCGTCAAGAAATGAATAAGATGGTGAATTACCGCCGGCATACGTATTTCCTCCTTTGGGTGGGGCTGTATTATTTTGGTTAGCAGGTGGGTGAGGCTCCTCTTCTTCACCTCCGCAGCACAACATGGTTCGAAGTTGGTGAGAAATGCGATATTTCAATCAATATCCCATGTGAATATATACAAAGATTCCTGAAAATCAGCCAATCAATTCCCTGCAATACCCGATACAACAAAAACAAAAGAATAAAGATGTGTTTGGTTGCGAGAAAACTACAGAAAGAGAAAAGAAAATCAGATTTCAAACCAAATAAGTAATGGAAAAATGTGAATCGATGAACCTGGAAGCCTGTTATCAAATGGATACCAAGAACCAACAGGAACACAGACAAGAAGATCGAAATGGCAGGAGAAAAATATAGAGAGAGAAAGCTTAAAAGGAATAGAAGTAGAATGAAAGAAAATGTGGAAAAATAAAAATGGAGAAATTAAAGATGAGGAAGAAGAAGGAGATATTAATTTTAATATTAATGTTAAAATTGAGAATATTTGTTTTGAGTTACTGTTTATTTTGTTGGTTTTGTCTGAACGTTGACTCCTCCAATTTGCCGTTTGTGTTCCCCGGGAAAATCGAATGAATCTCTCAGTTAAACCGCTAAATTACCGAACTTATATTTCTACGTGCTCTCACGACTCCTCGTTCTTACAACTATTTATTCTTGCATTTTATATTTATGTCGTGGGTTTATTAGGGTTCATACGACGGTCAAGATTCTAGCTTTGTTGGGAATTCAAAATAAATAAATAAAAGTAAAGCATTAATTGAAATTGCATAATCATAATCATTAAGAAGTCGAAAATCATACTTTTTATTTTTTTTTTTTATTAATGATGAAAGTTTTGGGATGCATTATCCAGCCATTATATTCTTTTTAAATCTTTTGACATCCTTAATATCTCAATTATCGGTGGTTGGAAAGATAAATTTGATTATCTGACAACAATGAGACATAATTATATTATAGTAATATTTGAATTTATCATGCTAGTTATATTCATTTGTAATTTTTATTGAATTTGTGCCATTTTTTTTTTTTAGATTTTAGCATATTTATTAATTAAGATTGTTATATAAATTATTATTAAAGTTTTAGAAAAAAATTAATTAATTGTTCCTACTTTTTATTCTGTTGGCAGAGTTTTTGAAAGTGATCATTTCTTTCCAAAACTCCCATCAAATGGTGAAACTGGATGACAGTTCAGATAGAAATGCTTTCTCAACATCAAGAAAGCGACGTTTGGAAAGCACTTCCAGGTGAAAAATGTTCTCCCCTCTTTTTTCTTTTAACCCACAATATGCAAATTGTATAATAATGAGGAAAAGTAGCAATTGATCTTCTGTTTTTCCCATCTCAAATCTTATCCATATGTATGAATTATATGAAAAAACTGCTTAAAACTAGAAGGTACATAAATGACATACAACATTTTCAAGTAGCACAAATTGAAACTCTCAATAAAACTTCAGTTCCTCCACTCACTCCCAACCAGATTCTTGGCATACAACAAAGCGAAAAGTGAGAACCAGGACACGATGCACCAAATAGACAATAAATCAGTGGCATAATACAAGCTTCATCCTTTGCGCTAGGAGCAATGTTGGCTGAGTCTCAAAGAAATTTGGTACTGTACAATCGCGTTAATGTTTGCCTTCGGTATCTCATTCTTCTTTCCATATGCGGCCAGTAATCCTCAACTTCAGCTCTTGCCTATCTCCACCGGAAAAGTAGAGAGCCAAATTCCTCTGAATAATAAGCCCA
>JAWDEX010000005.1:10029494-10055664 GCA_035221805.1 Trichilia hirta | reverse complement strand
TTAGTTTGAAAATATAGACACATCGCTATCAAAATTCGGCGCCTTGAGCCAAGAAACAAACTTATCAAATAATTTTGACAGAATGATTTGAAAATTAAGCCTCATGTCATTGTAACAAATTTGGCACCTTGATCATGAATAAAATTTACAGAGAACAAAATTGGGTTATGACACCAAGCCATTCTCATAATTTCTCTGAGCCTTGTACTTCTGCGCTGTCTGTGCATAATTTCTCTGAGCCTTGTACTTCTGCGCTGCCTGTGTCTGTTAGCAATGAAGCCTTTTGCCCTATTATTTCACCGTCTGTTTAATCGATAAGATACTATTTTTTTGTCCTTTTTATTACACATTTTTTTGTGATAGTGTTGTGGCAGATTTTCAATTGCATGAGGGGAGATTGCGGCATTGGCCTTCGCTGGAAAGCCTCTAGAATCAGGATTCTCACTAACTGACGCATAGTTAAGGCTTGAGGATAGGCAAGGAGAGAAAAATTGCGAGGACTATATTATCCATTGGCCTAAAAAAATATTAGTTCTTCGTGCCGTTTATGTCCTAAAGTCATGTTGTATGCATATAGGAGATAAGTGCTAATATTGAGTACTGTCGAGTTAGGTCCCCAGATCAGTCACCTTAGGAAATTCTTGAGGTTGACCCAGCATCAAATTCGTATATAAGCTTGAGCGAGGAGGGGTCCACGATTGATTCAATACTCATTCTCAAAATAGAAATCGAATTCGAAGCTAACCAATTTTCTTCCATAGTCACCACACAAGACCTAGATTTATATCGAAAGATTTTTGAGTTAGATAACCTGATAACCATGCGGGCTTCGTTTAGGAATAAAGTACCTAGTCGGCGCTCTTCTAGTGAAACTGCATTTAACAAAGAGCTATTCTTGTTAGGAGTAAGGTTGCCACTCCAGCTATTCTTTACGAGCATGCTCATATATTTTCAGATTCTCCAGTATTAACTCGTCTTCAACAGTTGAAGAATCTTAGCCAGCTTATACATACTATGGCAAGAATATTTGGCAAGCCCCCAAGTATTCCTGAAGTGGCCTATATATACATACTAAGAAAGAATTCAAGGTCTAGTTCTGACTAGTATTATATGTAAACTAGGTCGAAAACTTTCAATTCAGTGAGAGAAAATCCTTTCAGTAACAAGTATTGAAAGGACAAATAATTTTTAGTTAGGGGCGAATAGAACCTTACTGCAGGAGAGGAGATCCCAAATAAGTTTGGGTTAGCTACGACTTGGTCAGGTCGCCTTACCTTGAGTCAAGAGTCAAAAGAGAGAATGACTTCGCTCGGAGACATTGCTGTTAATCAAAAAGAGATCCTGGCAGAGGCTTTTTTCCTAGAGTCGAGTTTGGTCTCATCCCATATCTCGCATGTCGCCCTCAATCAGATGAAAGTGAAGGGTAAAACGTCGCAAATGCATTAATGTCCTTGTAAAAGGAATTAAGCTCTTTTGGTTTTATTTTGCAGATATGTCTAAGAGAGATCAATAGCCTTTCGTCTTAGAGCTTTTAGCAACAACGAGAAGGGCTGATAAGGGGGCCAGACGAAGTCAGATGCTGTCACTCCCTCCCCCTTATGGACAAAATGTTTCAAAGGCTTTTGCAAAAGATAAAGGCAAAGCCCCAGCTCTACTTCAGAAGACATCTAACAGCAGTAATAGTCCTTCCGAACTAATTAGAAAAAGATCCAAATTTAAGGAGGGACAGGATAAGCTGTTGAGCAGCGCTATCATAACTGCTTGTGCCAAAAAGTCCAGCTCTATCAATATATTGAGTTCCAGCCAACGGGCCCTAATTTTTTTGCCTAGGGTATTGATATTAGTAATCCCTTATCACTTTGCTCTTTTTCGTGCCTCTATGCTAAAGTTAGAGCTCTCTAATTTTTGCAAAGATAAGAGACCAGTGGTAGTTCGCCTCCTCCCCCTTATTAATACAACCATCCCCCTAATAGACAATGTCATCGATGATAAGGTGGGCGGCCTTTTTTCTGAGACAACGAGTAACTACATGTGTGACTCTTTGATAATGATAAGCCTTATTCTAGCCTCATCTTCTCTCTTTAAAATTTCCCATGCGCTAACTGTTCTTTCTGCAGATCGCTCACGTGCATGCCCGATAATAAGAGCAAATGAAATTGCATATCTAGGGTACAATTGCCCAAGGCTGGTAGAATAAGTGGCCGAAGAAGGAGATCCTCAGTTTGAATAAGAAATTAGAGAGGATTACTAAGGATGGGCAAAGATCAGGGAAGAGCTAGAGAAGAGGGTTGCGATTGTGAAATCCAAGATAAAAAATTCTAACTTAGAGGTTCTGCAGCTAAAAAGCAATCTAAAATCACTGTGAAGGATAAATAGCACTTCCACCGACCTTCTTCATAGCAGGAATAATACTATTAGGGGGTTTTGGGAGAAAATTGAGAGGTTAGAAGTAGAAGTGCACTCCCGAGGTTAGAAGTTGCTGAAGTCAGAGGCCATTGTCTAAAAACTATAAATAGATCTCTGTTCTGCTAACAATCAATTCTGAGATTAATATAAAGAGGGCGTATTATTTAAGCTCAGGAATGTTAGTGCATTGGTGGAGGAACGCCTACTCGAGGTAGACTTTAACTAGCTTTTCATAGAGCTAGGTGTTAAAAGGCCTTTTGATGAAGCAACTTCTCAGGCGGGGGTCAAGCCACCATCAGAGACTACTGTTGCTATGAAAAATAAATCACAGCATCAAGAGTCATCTAAAATTTTCCCGGTCCTGTTTCCTACTTCGAGTACCATACATATCGATCTTAAGTAGCAAACTCCTCTCTTAGATTCCCCATATTCTGATGTCAGCGCTATGACGACGGGCGAGCCATCTAATGCCAGCAAGAGGCCTGGCAATCATCCATAAGAAAACTCGCAGCTATAGTAGCATATATTTTTCTTTTCTTCTCTGTGTATAAATGTCTTTATCTTTAGACTATTGGTATAACTATATGTATATATTATGCATATGAATACAACTGTTATCTTGTTCAATACAAATAAAAGATTCTCAAAAATACCTTGTCTTGATTTATTTTGCGAATAATATGTATGTATACCTTGTTATGGTAACGAATTAATAAATAATGTGCTAAGTAGCCATGCCATTACGTGTTAGTAAAATGAAGGATTTGGAGTGAATTTTTACCCTTGTTGAAGTAACGACGATTGTGGTAGAAATTATGAGGAGTACAATTCTATCGAAGTGATATAGTAAAGACTTGAAGGGGCTATTTTCGTAGTTTTTGAGATGCTACTTTTGCCATAGAGATAAAATAGTATAGATAAAATTACCGATCTAATTTAAGTTATAGTAATATTGAATAAGTAGATAATAATTTTTGACCCAATTTGATCAAAGTAGAATTACAAGTAGATAAAAATTACTGACCTTATATAGTGTCAAATAAGCATATAATAATTTTTTATCCCAATTTGATTGATATAGAAATACAAGTAGATAAAATTATCGACCTCATATAAATTAAAGCAATGACGAATTAAGTAGACAATAATTTTTGATCCCAAATTGATTACAGAAGAGTTGTAAGTAGATAATAATTATCGATTTCGAGTCGATCACAGCAGAGTTATTAGTAAATAATAATTACCAATTTCAAGTCGATTACAGTAAAGTTGTACGTAGATAATAATTATTGATTCTGAGTAAATCACAGTAGAGTTGTTAGTAGATAATAATTACCAATTTCGAGTCGATCACAGTAGAGTTATAAGCAGATAATAATTATCGATTTTGAGTCGGTCATAGTAAAGTTGTTAGTAGATAATAATTATCGATTTCGAGTCGATCACAGTAGAGTTATTATTAGTGTTGTGTGCCCTAAAATTATTCGTATTGTCGGTTTTGGGCATATTGTATGAAGTTACTGTAGATATGTATTGTACATATCTGTTAATAATAAAAGTGTTTCAATTCATATGTATATGCTGTTTCTTCTATCCAATTATACTAATGATAGAATATAAATGTGAATCGTCCAAGATAATAAGTTATTTAAATTATTTCCTACAGACGTAATATCAACTGGGCATTGATATTACATAGTAGGCACACTGAATATCTTCGGTGAATATCATGAGATGATATTAGTGCGAGTGATATAATAGTCATATCATTATAACATTAGTGTGGAATAATAGTTAGAGAACTATTATTTGAAGGTGACCAAAGTGTGGTGAATCACACGAATGCATGATGTCAATGATTCATCATTGAATTATAAGGGTATGTTAACTACTCCTCAGACCTTGGACGTTATAGTTATCAATCGGTATAGATGCACATGGTTCATATGGGGTATAAATACGAGACTAATCACATTTTGTACACAGAAGCTGGTTTGATCATGTGTTATTTATATCGAGTAGCAAATAACTGTCAGAAGAAATTCATTAACTTGATATAGTGGATTTCGAGGTACCGTTGACTTGATCCAGATTTAAGTTCCCAGTCAGATATTAGTAAACGACTAAAAATAAAACATTTGGCTAAAGCAAAAATATCATACGAAGAGTTCGTAGTGACAAGTTCAGTTCGCACTGATTGATTGTCTAAATAAAACTGAATTAAGAATTTTGACATTCGTGAGCCCTGATTTGGCTGGGATTAGACAAACGGAAGGAGATTATTCACACAAAATCTATAATTAGGACTAAGATTCGATAAAATTTTTTTTCATTATAAGTTAGGGGCTATGGCATATTGCTAGGTATCAACCATAGTCGTTAAGCATTCAAATAGTTCGAAATGAGGTCAATGAGATTGATTTTAACTCACAGCTAACATCATAGTGAACTTTAGAGGTCACAACATAAATTCTGAGATTATTCTTGCTATAAGAGAAAGTAAATAATATTCGCAAGAGAGCTAGCACTCTTAGAGATATTATTTGGCCAAAAGTCGAAAATAATTTACTCGTTAAATTATTTAACAAGATGAGAGATTGAAAATTAATCTTATTATGATTTAGAGTAAATCACAGTATTTTATAAATATAGAGATATTTAAATAAAATTTGGGATTAATTTATAATTTTTAGAAGTCGAGAGGCTGAATGATATTTTACACTTGGAGGGTCTGAATGATATTATTCAAGTAGGGACTTGAATGATATTTTATAGTTCAGGGTTCCTAATAATATTTATCATAAAATTATGAAAATGAAGCAGAAACGTTTTGCTTCCCTAGGATAGCTGAATCGTTTAGCTTCTGCCCTCTCTTTAATTTTCTTATTCTCTCTTTCGAATTGGCCAATCAGTAGGAAAAAAAAGGCATTTAATTTCTTAGAGACATCACATTATTGATGCTGTATTTTATCAAAGATTTATTAAAAGTTAGTGATTATAAATTAAATATGTTTAATTTGCAAAACTATTAAATACCTGGTAAAATTGTTGTTTCCGCTGCGTTCTGTGGTATGCATGTGATCACACACACACGTCAGTTATAAGCAGATAATAATTATCGATTTTAAGTCAATCACAGTAGAGTTATAAGCAAATATAGTAGAGTTGTTAGTAAATAATAATTATCGATTCTGAGTCGATTACAGTAGAGTTATTAGTAGATAATAATTATTAATTCTGAATCGATCACAGTAGAGTTGTAAGTAGATAATAATTATTAATTTTGAGCCAATCATAGTAGAGTTGTTAGTAGATAATAATTATCAATTTCGAAATGATCACAGTAGAGTTGTAAGAAAATAATAATTATCGATTTCGAGATGATCACAGTTATCCCAAATAACCGATTATTAAAGTAAGAGAAGTAGCAACTTTTTTATCGCAGTAGAGCGATTATTAAAATCGAATAGATTCAAGTAGTGTTATAGACATAACTTTATGGATAAAAATTGTCATTTTCAATTTTTTATAATTGTGGCATATACACATAATAAAGCAATCAAAGTAGATGCAAATTTAAACTGGTGTTTAAATAGTAATCATAGAGTCAATGACTTCATTTGAATAAAACATAATTGTCAAGGATAATACAGTTTTAATAACTTGGCATTTCATAGCTTTTTGACATTTCATCCGTCTGGGTATTACAGCTTGTAGACCCCAAGTTATCTTACCTCTATAATTCGATACAGTTCTTCCCAATTTGGCCTCAATGCGCCATTCTTGGGAAAATGATTACTGACCTTAATTTGTTTAATGATCAAATTATTGACACAAAATTTTCGGGGCCAGACCTTATCATTATAGTATCGAGCTATCTTTTTTTCGTAGGCAGTTATTTTTATTACAGTAAGATCTAGTCGTTCTTTCAACAGATTTAACTCGAGTCGTATTAGTTATTCACTGTAATCCTCATCGAAATATTTGACCCGAAAGCTTGAAGTCCCTACTTTTATTAGGGTAATAGCCTCAGCACTATAGGCGAGGTTAAACAGAGTTTTCCCCGTCGCTATTTTTGGGGTCGTCCTAAAGGCTTACAATACTTATGGCATTTCATCTACCCAGTCCCCTTTGTTGTCCCCTAATTTTTTTTAGTAGCTATTTGATTAACTTATTTGCAGCTTCAACTTGTCCATTAGCCTTGGGATGAGCATGAGAAGCAAACTGTAAATCGATGTTTAGCTCTCTGCAGAAGCTTTAGAAACTGGCATTGTCAAACTATTTCTCATTATCTATTATTATAATCTGAGAAATGCCAAAATGATAAATTAGACAATTTTTAATAAATGCAATAGTCTTTTTTTCGATTATTATAGCCAAAGGTCCAGCCTCTATCTACTTGGTGAAGTAGTCTACAGCAACTATGATAAATTTTATCTGGGCTCGTCTGATAGGCAATGGGCCAATCAAATCAAGTCACTACTACGTAAAATGGCCAAGGGCTCATCAAAAAAATAAGTCTCTTCGATGGCTGACCAATAATAGCGCCGTGTAATTGACAGTCTTGATATTTTCTGATCGTTTTAATTGTGTCTCTAAAAAGGGTAGGCCAATAGTACCCTTGCCTCAGGATTTGATGAGCTAAAGCTCGTCCACCCCTGTGGTTGCTACAAGAACCTTTATGAATATCTTATAGGACTAAATCTGTCTCGTTCTCACCCAGACATCTCAGGTAGAGCGAACTATGGCCGCATCGATAAAGCAAGCCTTCAATAATGGCATATCAGGCTGCCAGTTTTTAATCTTATGAGCTTATTTTTCATTCTTTGATACCTTTCCTTCTTGCAGGTATAATTTTATGGGAGTTATTCAAAAAGAAACATCTTGCATAGTGAGCAGCTGCCTTGGGTAGGCATCTCTCTCTATGCATTTTTTGGCTAAAATGGTTATTAGTATGTGCTTGAAAGCCTTCTTATAGAATGTAAATGCCAGTTAAGAAAGAGCATTGGCTTGGGTATTATCGATTTTGAAAATTTTCTCAACTTTGACTTGGCAAAATTTTTTCATTTGTTCATGAGCTAATGCAAGGTAAAGCTACATATTCGTCTCAGTTACGCAAAATTGACCATTTACTTGCTGCATTACAAGCTGTGAATCTCTTTTTATTTTAACATCATCAGCACCAACTAGGAGAGCCATTTGTAATCTCGCAAGAAAAGCTTCATACTCAATTTTATTATTGATAACGAAAAACTCGAACTGTAGTGCGCTCATGACTTTCTCGCCTTTAGGACTCTCAAGTATAATTCTCACTCCACAATCCTGAGTATTTGAGGCCCCGTCGATGAAGACTTTTCAAGGCTTGGGTGGGTAGGGCGATTGCTCTTCTCCCCTTTTGATATCATGGGGTTTTCCAACAAGTAAGGATTCTAAGATAGCATATTTGATCATAAAGTTAGCCAAAATTTGTCCTTTGATAGCCTTTCATGACTTGAAACCTATGTCAAATTCACTTAATTTGATACTCTATTTGACCAACCTTCCTGAAAGGTCAGGTTAATGCAATATTTGCCTAAAGAGCTAGTTGATGAGGATGATAATGGGGTGTGCTTGAAAGTACGGGCGAAACTTTCTAGCTACGGTGACCAGGGCCAGCGCTAACTTTTTTTGCTTCGAGTACCTAGTTTCTACATTATAAAATAATTTACTTATGTAATAAATCAATTTTTGTACCTTATTTGTATCTTTCTTTGTTAAGGCGATACTGACTGTATGATCCTTCAAGGCCAAATACAGAAATAGTGTTTCTCTCGGTATCAGGCTCTTTAGCACAAGAATCGCAACAAGATATTGTTTTAACTCTTGAAAGCTAACTTCACATTCTGGCATCCATTTTGCCATCTTTCCCTTCTTGATGAACTAAAAAAATCTTAGGCACTTGTCCGTTGCTCTTGAGATGAATCGGTGAAGGGTAGCAACCTTTTTAACCAAACTCTGCATCCTTTTACTGTAAAAGGAGACTTCAACTCCAAGATCGCCCTTATTTTTTGGGGATTGGCCTCTATACCGCACTCACTCACGACAAATTCCAATAATTTTTTTAAGCTGACACCAAAGTCACATTTTTTCGGATTCAGTTTTATGTTGTATTTTTTTTAAGAGGGCGAAGGTTTCTTCAAGATATCCGATGTGATCATGCCTTTCTTTTGACTTAGTGATCATATTGTCTACATAAACTTTCATGGACGAATCTATTAGAGGCTTGAATACTTAATTGACTAACCGTTAGAAAGTTACCTTAGCATTTTTTAACCTTAATGGCATCACCCGATAATAATATAATCCCTGATTGATAATAAAGAAAGTCTTTTCTTCGTCGGACAAATAAATGATTATTTGGTTATATTCAGAGAAAGCATTCATGAAACTTAGAAGTTGGTGTCCAGCCATAGCGTCTACTAGCTGGTCGATCTTAGGCAAAGAAAAATTATTCTTTGGACACGCTCTGTTCAGTCAGTAAAGTCAAAACACATCCTTTATTTCTCACTCGTCTTCTTTCCTATGATTACATTAGCTATCTAATCAGGATATTGGACTTCTCTAATGAATTCTGCATTCAAAAGTTTGTCTACTTCATCACGAATGGCCTCCCTTTTTTCTGGTTGAATATTTTTCTTTTCTGCTTTACGGGTTTTACTGAGGGCCGTACTCCCAATTTGTGTGTGATGACTTTTGGGCTTATTTCGAGCATGTCATTATGGTTCCACACAAAGACATCTTTATTTTGGTGAAGGCACTCTTTTATTAATTAGGCCTCGTTGCGGTTAAGATGGGTGCTGATTCAGATTATTTTTTGGGGGGTCGAACTTGTCCACAGTTATCTTCCTCAATTCTTTTACGGACTCAATAATTGAATCATCGCAAGACTGGACCTTGTTCTTCTCCCACTAATTTGCTACCTCATGTCTCAAACTATCGTCTTTAACTTGATCCTTTTTTGATCTCAAAATCGCTTGAAAAGGCAATAGACAAACCTGAAAGAGGTTGCAAAATACAATCGCGCTTCCCTCTGGCTTTCTTGCACTATGCCAATTTTGTGGCTAACCCGAAATTTAAGTTTTGTGTAATATATACTTTTTACTACTTTAGTGGCTCAGAGAAACTGTTGGCCCAGAATAATAGAATACGACATTCACAGATCCATCATCTGAAATTTAATTATGGTGGTTTTTCGATGGGGCTTGTCTCCTATAGTCATTGGCAAAGACACTACACCTAGTGGTGTGACGTAAGATTCTTCAAAACTATGTAAAATAGATTTTGGGTTTCTTAGCCTCACGTCTTCAATGCGTAATGCGTCTAGGGTGTCCTTAAAAATGATGTCGACCAAGCTTTTCATGTCAATAAGGATCCTATTGACTTCCTTTTTCTTTACCCACATTGTTATTATTAGAGCATCATCGTGGAAATAGTGTACACCTGCCTCATCTATGTTGGTAAACATAATTGTCACCGATACAACCCTTAGTTTTTTTTATTCTCGAATATTAAGGATATAAAAGTCATTACTCGGGTTCAACAGCAAGTATCTAAAATAATTCTTTTTATATTGATTTAAATTTTTTGTCAGAGTGGGCCCACCTAATATTATCAGGATACGGTGCTTCTTGGCTCGATCGGACTCTCTAGCATCGGGATCAGCCACCGGATGGTCTAAATAGCGATTCTTTGTTAGAAGATCAATTTGTTTTCTTAATTGAAAATAGTTATCGGTGATATACCCGTAACATTCATGATAATCACAAAATTATCCACTAAAGATACCAGCTTTCCCTGATCTAATCGGGGTCAATTTTGTCATATACAATCCGTTGTCTCTAGCATAGCATAATGCTTACAAGAGAGGGATATTCAATCGAGTTTTTCCCACATGACTCATCCGACAGAACTCTTTGTTTGAGGTGGGCTTTTTAATTTAGTCTCTTTGCCTAAAGTGTCAAGGATGTTTGTTGCCCCTATCGCTCTAATTGGCATGCTCATGCTTTCTCGTCTCACCTCTCAAGAAAAGTATCTTTTCATTTCGCTTGTTGTGGCTCACCCTTTCCTCTTGCTTTCTCAAGAGTACCTAGTCCTCTATATCTATCTCATCAAATAGCTCTCTTTGAGTGACCTCATAGGTGATAACCGACTGCTTGTTAATTATGTACTATCCCCTCTCTTCTCGGAGCCCTCTTCTTAACTTTTCTAGTACGAGCGAGTGGTAAAAAGCCCTCAATTAAATTATTTCCTCATGATACCTTGATACAAAATCTCAAAGGCTCTCAGTGGGGCCCTATCGTAGTAACAAGAGAGCACTTGCACTACGAGTGGTCTCGACGATGTCCCATAATTCTTCTATAAAATTTTGGCTTAATTGTCGAAAACTCCTAATAATGCTTTTAGAGAGGCTTCTGAACCATATCCTGAGCTTTTCCTCCAACGTCAATGGGAACAATCGGCATATTTGGAATTCATTCAGCCCTTGAATAAACATTTTTTCCTAAATATGTCCTATATAGGGTGGGGTCTGTTTTTCCTGTATAGGGTGTGATCTGCAGCATCTTGAACTTTCTGAGAATGGTTAACTCCAGTATATCCTTAGTGAAGAGAGAATCATCGTATTTTTTAGTATCGAGATTTTCTTCTGCGCTCTTAATCAAACTTGTCTTCCCCTCTTCGATCCTAATTTTTTTTAGTATCTTTCTTACACAAGTTTCTACAATATGCAGATCAATAGAGCAGGCATTATAATTCCTAAATTTGATCTTGTTTAATTGTGATTGCAAGTCAATCGTGATGCGTTTTAACTTAACGCCAATTTTTGGGTCTCTCCTAGGACTACACAGAGTGGCGAATACCATTAGTTCATAGCAACTACTCATTTCCTTACCAGCATGCGTATCATCCTTGCCTTTTTTTTTTTTTTTTTGCAGGCTGATAAATCGAGTATTCTTGGCAATATCTCCTCCAGTTGGGTATTGGGCTTTTTGACCCCTCTCCTGCTATAGACAATCAGCTCTTATCTCTGAGGCTTCTAGTATGGGATGGTATTTTCTTTCGCCTTTTTACTGTTGCACTAACGTTCTTAATCTCGTAGCCTCCTTTTTCAGCTGTTGATTTTTTCGTTCTAATGCTAGTATCTTTTGGTTGTCCATTTTTCTTGCATTCCTATACTCCGCTGGCCTTCCTTCCATCTGCCATGACCCATATTCTTTGATTTTAACAGTCTCTCAACTAATCGAACGTGCGACAAGATGATTTTGTACCTTATTTTCGTAAGACAATTTTATAGCAATTCCTTTTTCACCAATACTGACAGAGCCCTTGGCCTTCTTTGTTTGCACTTTTCTATAAAGAAGACTATGATTATGCCCTGCTATTTTCATACATAACACTTCTCGAGTTCCTTATTCAGGTTTTTAGCTTATTTCTCACAGATGGCGCCAATTGTTGATGCCTAAATTCTCCCTAGGCGAAAAATCTAACTCACCACACAGATTTTATTATTACGATTATTGTAAAGACCATGCAGAATAGTGTCTAGCTCTAGATAAAGACTCCTGCAGGACTACTTGAAATCAGAGAAAATGAGCTAGGAGTGAAGCCGAATTACCGGTAAATAAACTTCGATGCTCAAGTCAGTGTATCATCTAAGGCCAAGTTAAAGAGAAAATAAATTAAAAGTGTTTGAGTAATTTATCGATTCGGGATGCTGAGTTCGAAAAATATTTATAAGGGAGGGCTGATCTTTGCTAGTTAAACTTCTTTTTTCTCTTGCAAAGTTGAAAATGATCCAAAAATTCCCTTTTTATGTAGTAATTTTACTATTTATAAGGCTTTTACACGTGCGAGCATTAGAGAACGGGAGCCTGATTAGACAGAGTAAGGTATGGTTATCTGACAGATCCTTTCATCATTCTTCTATATCGAGATAAGGTGGTACAATAAATACCTGCAATTTATAGGGTATGAAGCCTCTTAACTTAATGGGACGCTCAAACTATTCTTTGAAAAATATATTTGCTTATCCTATTCGAATCTCCCGTTTTTGAAATGCCGAAATTGGGTCATTTCGGTAATCAAGATGGTGGTCGAAATACCAAGGCGGCTGAAGCCGAGTTAAGTCGTCCGCTTAATAAAAGTTGGGATCGAGAAATATAAAGTCAGTAAAACCATCAACAAGAATATTAATCATTTAAATACTATTATTTAAAGGAATTTAAAATTAATAGATAGGCATTCCGTATTGCTTTAATTGTAAAACCAAAATGATCAGGTATGCTTCAAACTGATGCATATTTTGTTCCTTCATGGGAAACAAAAATAAAAAATTGTAGTACAATCTCTATTGAATTTGCTAACAAAGGGTTGTCATTCCAACAAGTTTTAGCATCAGATAAATGATAATCCCTTTTAAAAAAGAAAGGGAAAAGAAAAAGAAAAGTGATCTTTAAGGTATCAAGAAAATCTTCTCTGTATAATATAATGAAAATGAATACGAAGATTACAAAAACTGAGAGCAATGGTTTATAGATTACATGGTTCAATGGGGTTTTAGCTACTGTTGCTGGTTTTCGGGAAAACTCAAGATTTTATGGATATTTGCATTAATTTCGGGCTTCAGGTCCTGCTGGTTTTGAGTTTAGAAGTGGCTGAAGAGCTTTGACAACAATGGTCATATTTGGCCTAAAATCTGCTTCGTATTGAACACAAAGTGCTGCAACTGCTGCAAGCTAAAGAAAGCAAAAACATTTCCAAAAAACAAAGAGAAAAGATTCTAATAAGTATACATAAAAGAAATGAATGAAAAATAATATGAACATAAAGGAAAATAACAACCTTGGCAATAGCTTTTGGTGGGTACTCATTATTTAGCTTCGGATCAACACACTGTTTCACTTTGTCTTCACTCAATCTTGGAGTCGCCTGCAATTTTCTTGAGTTAGAAATAACGCGTATATTTCAGATTAAGTTGTTGTAACTCTTAAACTAAAAGTTGAGAACAGAATTGGTATTTTCCGAACTGAGTAAAAACGCAATATTTAAGAATATATTTGTGATCGAAGTAAAAAGGTAATACAGAAGGAAAACACACCCAAGTAACAAGACTTTGTTGTCCTTTAGGCATTGTATGATCTACTGGTTTTCTTCCCGTCAATAGCTCTAAAAGAACAACACCAAAACTGTAAACATCACTTTTCTGTGTTATCTGCCCCGTCATAGCATACCTGTTCATAAATTAAACAACGGTAAAAGTCACGATTTTTAGAAAATAAGTTCTCAAAATCATCAAAATCAATTCTGGAATTCAGGCTTACTCTGGAGCATGGTAGCCGAATGTTCCCAGTACTCTAGTCGAATGCAGTCGAGCTGCTGTATCAGAAGACTGATTTGTCAAATTGAAATCAGCGATTTTAGCCTTAAAGTCATCAAAAAGTAATACATTGCTCGATCGGATATCCCGATGAACAATTGGAGGTTGAACTTTTTCGTGTAGATACTCTAGGCCTTTTGCTGCGCCAAATGCAACTTTAACTCTTTGGCTCCAGCTTAGAACTGGACCTGGTTCAGCCCCTTGCACACCCTTCCTTCCTTCGCAGGTAAGTGTCCATTTACAATTAGTGATTGGATTTCCAAATGAATACTAAATGAAAAGTAGAAATTTAACTTCACGCACATACCATGTAACACATCATGTAATGATCCCATGGTTGCAAACTGATATACCAAAATTCTATTATTTCCCTCCAAGCAATACCCCAACATCTCAACAAAATGCTCATGTTTCAGTCTTGAAACTACTGATAACTGCATGATTAAACAGATTTTTATCACAAATTCAAAAGTCCCAAATCCATTTCAGATAATAAAAATGATTCAAAGCATGTTCTCAGCATCAAACCTGCGCTGCAAATTCTGGCTCTGGTTCTTGCGATGAACCAGTATCAAGCTTTTTAATTGCTGCAGCCTGCCCATTACTCAACTTTGCATAGAAAACTCTACCATAAGATCCTTCCCCAATCAAAGCTTTTGAACCAAAATTAGTAGTCAATCTGTTCAATTCATCCAACGGCATGGATGGAATTTCAATAGGCAAAACTTTCTGAGGGGCTCCACTTTTGAGCATATTGGAACCCCTAGGCTCCCCTCTCTCGCCCCCTGTTACACATTGAAAATTTGCGGACCAAAATGTTAAGTTCTAAAGATGGTTACAGGGATGTTCAAGAATAAACACAAACGGGATTCATCCGTCGGGAATTTTCAATGAATTCTTGACTTTATCGAGAAATGATAAGATCGGAAATACCGCCTGCATACGTATTTACGCCTTTGGGTGGGCCTGTATTATATTGGTTAGCAGGTGGGTGAGGCTCCTCTTCACCTCCGCAGCACAACATCGTTCACGACGTGGACGAGAACTTCTATATTGTCAATCAATATCCCATGTAAATATACAAGTCCTCTCAAGATTTCAGAAAACCAGCCAATAAACTCCCTGCAATTCCGATTACAACAAAAGCAAACGAATAAAGATGTGTTTGGTTCTGAAGAAAACTGCAGAAAACGAAAAAGAAAATCAGATTTCAACCCAAATAATTAATGTAAAAAGCCAAATCGATGAACCTGGAAGCCTATGATCAAGTGGAAACAGAGAAGAACACAGACGAGAAGATTGAAATGGTAAGAGGAAAATATAGAGAGAGAAAGCTTAAACGGAATAGAAGAAGAAGAATGAAAGAAAATGTTGAAATATAAAAATGTAGAAATTAAAGATGAGAAAGAAGAAAGAGATATTAATTTTTAAAATTAATGTTAAAATTAAGAATCTTTGTCTTGAGTTAATGTTTATTTTGTTGGTTATGTCTGAACGTAAACTCCTCTAATTTGCCGTTTGTGCTCCCCGGGAAAATCGCATTAATTTCCCAGTTTAACCTCTAACTTACCTTACTTACATTTCTACGTGCTCTCACGTCTTCACGTTCTAACAGCAACCGTTTATTCTTACATTTTTCTATTTATGTCGTGGGTTTGTTAGGGTTCATCCGATGGTCAAGATTCTTGCATCAAATTGTGATATCAAATGGTTTCAACTCACTGATCTGGTACGGGGTAATAACATTTCAGTCCCTCTATTTTTTAACTATAATTTTGGTAACAAAAAAAATTTAGACATATTTGTCGAGAATTGTGCTACGTATTCTTCCACTTTATTCATTCGACTCTTCCGTTTTTATTTTTCAACCTTTTTGTTGTATCTTTCATAATAACTAAGAAATTATAATGAAAAAATTGGATCATAACCTTTCCCTATCTATGCATATAGACTACATTCCTAATTCTACAAAAATGATTGAATTACTTTTTAGTATTTAATTACATTTGTATCATGATATTGAAATGACTCAACGTTTTTGCAAATTTATGCCAAAATAACACTGTTATAATATAGTATAGCTCTAAACAATGGTATATAGCCAGCCAGCCAGCTTTAAATTTGTATTTTGTAGAGTAGGAATCTATATGCCTAAAAACCTTCAGTTTAGATGGTCCAAAAATTTGAAGAAAAACAAAAACAAAAACAAAAAACTGTAGTAGTAATTTAGCGATTATAATAGAGATTAAAGACTCATTTGATATAAATTGATAGATCTGTTCTTAATTTGAAAAGCTATATAATTTAGGGATCAAGATTCAAGATTCTATTATCCTGTTTTAAGTTATTTCATCAACCGTTGAATTCACATATCATTGTGTTATGATCATGACTTCTAACTTTGTTGCGAATTTAAATAATTAAATAAATAAAAAGTAAATCATTAATTGAAGTTGCATAATCATGAATCATTACGATTTTTTATTTATTTTTTTAACTAATGATGAAAGTCTCGGTATGCATTATCTGGCCATGATCTTTTTTCCAAATCTTTTGTAATTCTTCATACCTCGATGACTGGTTTGAGAAGACAAATTTGATCATCTTTGAACAATGAGACATAATTATACCATAATTATGTTTGAATTTGAGTAATAAGAATCGTTATTATTATATATTATTATTATTTTTATTTAATACTTTTTGTTGATCTATTTTAAAGAATTTTACTCATTTGTAAGTTATATTGAATTTTTCAAAAAATTGATTAACCATTCCTACTTTTATTCTGTTGACCCTTCAACATTGTTTTTGTTTTTTGGAAGTGATCATTTCTTTCCAAAAAAGTCCCATCAAATTTTGAAACTCGATAATAGTTCAGATAGTCATGCATCTCAACAAGAAATCTACTTTGGAAAAGCACTTCTTGGGGAAAAATCTCATCACCTGCATTTTTCTTTTAAACCACAATTTGGAAATGTCATAACAATGAGGAAAATAGGAGTTGATATACTGTTTTTCCCATCTCAAATCATATCCAGATGTATGTGTACATGAAAAAACTGCTTAAAACAAGACGGTACATAAATGACCAAAAACATTTTCAAGCAGCACATATTGAAACTTGCAAGAATTTCAGTTCCTACCCTTAGTCCCCGACCAGAATCTTGCCCCAGTGGCAGTGAGATGACAGAAGGGTATACAACAAACTGCAAAGTGTGAACCACTGACATCAAAGTATGCACCAAATAGACAATAAATCAGTGGCATAATACAAGCTTCATTCTTTGCGCTTGGAATAATGTTGGCTAGTCTTGAAGAAATTTTGCACTGTACAATCGTGTTAATGCCTTCTATATCTCATTCTTCTTTCCATATGCGGCCAGTAATCCTCAACTTCAATTCTTGCCTATCTCCACCGGAAAAGGAGAGAGCCAAATTCCTCTGAATAATAAGCCCATCCTGGCTGTCACGAACTTTTCTATGGCTGTCGCGGATGCTTCTTGGGACTCCTTGCCATATGAGCCTACGACCGTTTGCACCAACTTCCAAGCTGTAGCTGAATTTCTTCGCCTCATCGTCATCACCCATAAACCGTAAGAAGGCCATATATACCAGCGCCATACCCAGCTGGAAAGCCTCAAAATGTAAGCAAAATTGTCGTCCAAAGCAGTTAAACACCTGCACAGATAGCAGAATTCAGCTGTTGATGGGAATTTGTCGAGCAAATTGATAAATTTACTGTGTGTCATAGTATGAAAGAACTTACGGTTAGCATCCATGTGGCATTTTCAACTTCATGAGGATCTGATTTCACATAACGGTGGTTGAATGTACAGCCATCATGCATATCAACCTTGTGATCATCTTTGAGATGTGCAACAAGGGCTGGAATATCACCAGTGACAGAGCACTCAAAACCAGCATAAGGGCAATTGTAAGGACGAAATCGACAATGTTGCTCATGCTTGAGCTTGCTGTAGTAAGGGAAAATGTCGTGACAACCTAAACTATGGTATCTGCAGGGGAGTTCCAATGATTCTGCAATTTTCTCCAAGGCCAAACACCTGATATTTCCAAGATCATAACGGCATGTCGGGCAACAATTGTGCACTCTATTCTTGCAGTTTGAACATAAAGTGTGTCCATTTGGGCACTATAACCAAAAGATTAACAAAGGGATGGTGGTTAAAGAACTTAACACAAGCTCATTTTACAAAGAAAAACAGGGAAAAAAATCACCGATTTCAGATGCTAAAATGAAAAATACACCTATTAGATCAAGAGCAAGCAACATACTAAAATTAATTTAACACATATCTTCCATACGTTCCTTGTAGTTCTACAGTAACAGTTACCTACTGAACAGAACGAACCTTGATCCAACTTGCATGCCACCCCCACCCTACCCCCAACCCGAAGCACCTGCTCATATAATGAGAACCGCACCGGCAGATTGACATTTGGATTCAAGAGTAAACAGACTTCTTAAAGCTTCATCTCAACACATAAATACAGCTAGCGTTTCTTTATGCCTGTAACTGGTATGTATAGCCATGTTCATAATAGACAAGAACTGCTACTCTTTTGATATGTATTATATTCCAAGATAGAGGACATGAGCTGTACATAGAATTGCTAATGAACCCATAAGATTCCTATGTTCAAGCGAAACAAAGTATAGCCATATCAACTCAAAAACTTTAGATCTGAAATAAAATGAAAGTCAACTACTTGTTGAGTAAAACTTGTCTTTTCTTTTATCATACCTAGACTGAAGAAAATGTTAGCAATAGCGTATACAACAGTACCTTTTCTAAAGTTAAAAAGAGGGAAGAAATGAAATTTCCACATCATCATGAAAGTCATAATTTCTTAAAAAGAAACACAAGAAAAGTAAAATATACCTGATGAATTGGAGGGTACATTAAATTTGTGCAGACAGGGCACTCAAGGAGCTCATGAACACCATTGTTTGAATAAATTGCATTTTTCCCACCAGTTTTTGTCTGTGTACTATTACGTTCTGCTTTAATATCATAGTTTGTAACCATAGGATGAGATTCAATAACTTCTTTGCAACCAGTGCCACCAGGAGCCATCGATATTCCAGATCAGGTGATATTCCTTATTTAATAACCAATGCACTGCCTTCTAATCCCCAAAAATTCACTCTTGTTTGGCCAGTAATACAAAATAAACATCGATTTGTGAGAATAGGCAACAGGTACTGATTGCAGATCACTGCAGATCCATTCTCATAGTTAGTCCAACTTCAAAAGGAATAAGAAGGAAATGAGAGTAGGAAAGATAAATATGACACTGTCAATCATGTTATAAGTTGCTTCTATGAATTTTATCCAAATAATGAGTTAGAAGGTTTACAAGTTTGAGAAGTTCAGAGCATTCATACAACCTATTGCTTTAATATCTAATGACAGCACAACTTGAATGAGATTCTTATCAAGCTGATTAGCAAATTCAATTTCCCAAAAACAGTCCGTAAGCATATATCATCCTACAATTGTTAGCTATAAAGGGATTATAACCTATTTGTTACTCTAGTCAGTTTTCAAATGTTGCGTGTTGTGCTCTGGAAGACAACACAGTAGATTAATCAAAGAATTGAACCTTCAAACAAGTAGGGTGCATCATGTATCCTCGGAACAAAAATAATTATTTAGAAGGTTTGGCTGTTATAACTTGGGATTAATCTCGGGAGGCTACAATCTCTTTTTTATATTCGTGCACCTTCAAGCAGAGAGTTTTGGCATTTGAAGCAATATCAGATGACATTTGTCAGAAATTAATAGATTTAAGCCCTAAACAGAAACAAAGAGAAAATAATGGACTGCGTCTAATAAGGAATTACGTTCCAAACTAAAAACCTAAAGTTGCCATTAAACCACGTTGAGCAACCAGAAGAAGAAGAAAGCGAAAAGGTAGAAAATCCTGCACCAATCAAGAATATGGAATGACAGTAAATAACAAACCATTAGATCAACGAATAAACAGATGCCGACATGGCAGACCAAAACAAGAAATTTTGTCAAATTTATCATCCATAAGTCATACAACTGAATCAATCAAGAGCAGATTTATACCAGGTTTTTGCCGGAAACTGGCTTTGACACCAACAAACAAAATTCTCCAACCAAATTACAAATCTAAATCAGATAGAAGCAAAATTATGCAAGGAGAAAACCTTACTTATGCTTGGCAACCATCAAAAGCAGTCAAAACAAAAGACAAAAACAGTAACCAAAACTAAACATATTTCCAGATTTCAAGAAAGCATCCATCTTTTAACGAATCGGAAACTAGGCTTGCATTAAAAAAATTGCCTTTCGAGACAGATTCGTCAAAGCAAACACAGGAAGCGACAAAACAATAAACAAACCCCAAAATCAAATGAGGAAAATCTTGTCGATGCTATGTCAAACAAAATTTAGCCAAAAACTAACTTTCCCATTAAAATAATCAGCCAACGAGATCAAATCATGCCCAAAATACATTATAACAGAAACGAAACAAAACAAACCCAAAACCAGATACATCACCAATCAAGAGAAAATACAAAAAACACGAAAACCAAACACGCAGATACCCATATAAAATTTCCTAGCTAAGTTTACTCACATCCCATCAATTTAAAATTTTGAAACCGAGAACAAGCATCAAAATTTGAAAGCACAAAAAAGATATGAAAACAACTACGGAACCTAAAACAAAAACAATTATTTACCCACAACTTACGCTTATTACCCGGAAATGGAAATCCAATAAAAAGAGTGCACTTTGTTTGTATCCTTATTCAATGGTGCCCATGAAATCATAGCCACTGTTTTGTTGTCTCCATGCTTAACCATATAACATAATCCGCGAACAAACGTGTGTATGCTTTTGGTTTTATCTTCTCTGCTCTATGTGTTTTTTTTTTTATGTTTTATTCAAGAAATAAAATGAAATTAGTGTCCGTCTTCTTTATACATAAATGGTGGACCAATGCCCGTTTGAAAATTTGGAGCTCCATTTTTATTTTTTACAGCTCGCTGACTTGTACGTTTTCTGGACGGCGGATAAGATTGTGTATGCTCGACCGTATAGTAAAAACTTGAAATCAGCGTAGGTATCATAGTTGGATCTTGACATTGTCTTGTCGAAGAAATGGATCTCTGATTTTATGTTTTCGCAAATATGAACAGATGTTTTTCATTTATATGAAGTAAATCCCCAAACACCCTGGTAAAATATTAAAGCTCAAAGGACCTAAATATTAGTATCTTATTTCTACTCTACTTTTCTTACAATAATATAAAAATAAAAATCCAACCCATTATTTTTTTTTTAAAGCATATCCAATTTGATATAAGTAAAAGGAAATTCTGGAATACATATAAATATCAGGTGAACGATACTACAGTGCTTTAACAAAATTTAAGTAATGTATTTAATTGTCACTTATATTAATGGTATAAAAAATGCGTGATGGGCTTTCGATTTTAATTTTTTACTTAAATTCAAATACAAATTTTTAATTATTAAGTACATACAATTTAATAGTTGAGACATAAAATAAAAAAATTATTTTATTATTAATAATTAAGCAATTATATCTATTATTAGATTTTATAAATTAATAAATAAAAATTTATGTTTAAAGTAAAATAAAAAATAAATCAAGAAAAATCTACTCTAATATCGTATATGTTCTTGCATGGGATTTAAATTAATTTTTTTATGCATTTAAAATAATTTATTGATTAAATTGATTAAAATTTTATGCCATAACCTCTAATTTAATTAAATTTAGTGAACTTTATAGTTAATTTTTTAATGTACTAGAGAAGAGAGTATTAGGACTGTTAAACGAGCCAACAATCGGTAGAAGGACCCATTTAATACATTATTTAATTGGATTGAATTTTAAAAAAATTAATTTATTTAATTTATGAGTTAATTTAATCTAGTCCGTTTAGTCTGTGAGTTAAACGGGTTAGCCCACTTAATCCGTTAGCGAATCTGTTAATTTAAAAAAAATTGTTTAATATAAATATATATTAAATATTTAATATATTATTTTAAAATTTTTAAATATTTAATTTAAAAATTTAAAAATTAATAGGCACATTAATAAAATTTGTTTTAATCATATTGACAATTATAAAATTTGAAATAAATTTATTAATAATAATAAACTATGTCAAATAATATTAAAATTAGTTCACAAGCCAGTATACATAATAAATGAGCTGGCCCAACTTGACCCGCTTAGTGTTGGTTTACGTTGGATCGAGCCAAGCCAAGCCAAGCCGAGCTGACCTGTTTGACAAGTATAGGGAGTCGCAGAGATTCGTGATACATAAAATAAAACTTTTGGAATTTCTTAATTTGATCAATGGTAAACAAAAGAAAATAAATTTAAGTGGATTACAAAAATTTTCCATGGAATGTATTCCATTGGATTAATGCCCAATTGAATACTCATGAATTATAATAAAAATGGGTCCGTCATCAAAATTTAGCGTAAATTTTCAACCATAAGACTTGATTTTGAACGAACAAAGTTGACATAGACTTATAGGCTAAGTCATTGTCACATGGCACGCAGGTACACCCCACCTCAATTTTTTTCTTTTTAAAGAAATTCCCTTCACGAAATTGCAAGCAATACATAAAATAATTACAATAATTATTATTAACAACAAAAAAAAATATTCCCTATTGTTCATATTTACAACAACTTGTAACAATCATTTTTTTTTTTTTTCTAAAACAAAAATTGACCTAATTTCGATGATAAGGCATTTTGGATGGCATCTATCATATAATAGTATTAATACTGGGGGTCATGTTAGGTTATATTTAATTAGACCATATAATTAACACTTTTTTAACTTTATTGTTATAATTTTTAATTTTTTAAGAAATTTTTAACTAAAAATTATAAAATATAATAAGAACTAAACATTATAATAAAAAATTAAAATTTTTAATAAAATAAATTTTAAAAAATATATATATTTCTTTCAATTATTATACCCATAACTAAATGTAGCGTAGCTCTGTCTTATTAGTGATTTATTTGGTAATTTTTCTTTTGGTAATATCAAATTTTACTCTCAATTGTTTTGTCTTTGTTTGAGTGCAATCAAAGAAAGAGAAAAAAAAAAAAAAAAAAAAAAAAATTCGCTTTTAGGATATAAGAATAAGTTTAAATTCTAATTTTATATAAAAAATTAAATTATTTAAAACTATTCTTATTCTATTTATACAAAGAGTTTGTATTCTTAATATTTTGTTTTATTTTTATTTTTTTAATAATGAATAATCAAATATAATTTTTTATTATTTAGTTGATGAATATCAGCTTAATTTAAATAAAAAATTGAGATAATTCCATAGCAAATGCAAAAAAAAACAATTGTTTAATAAATTTAACTATAATCGCTTTGAGCTTATGACTTGTCATTTGTTTAATAAGTTTATCTTCTCTGTTTCGAAATTAATTTTTTATTTTCGAAAAAAAGATCAGTGTCCAGTGCCTTCATGGAATCATTTTCTAAAAGTAGTAGTTAAAATTTTAATTATACAATAAATCAATTAAATTAATTTAATTAAAAAATTCTGCTTTTCATGGTTAGTTATTGATTAAATATTCCGCTTCTTATCAACAGTAAGTCAATCCTGACTAGCTGCTCCAACCTCTGCTTCTTATTTATTTATTTAAATTAATGTAAAAATACATTTACTAGATTAAAAGCTTAGACTGATTAATAACAAACGCCAGAAAAACATAGCAAGCAATCAAAGAAAATTTAGGAAGAATTTTACAGAGAATAATGAATAAAATTTGAAGAGAAAACTGACTTTTTTTTTATATATAAATTCGAAGTAAAACAAATGATTATTTTATAATAATACTAAAAATACAAATTTTAGAGTAATTTGATTATACTGAGTTAATATAATAAATTATATTATTATCATATCTCTTTTACTTTATTTTTATTTTATTTTACCAAATTTTGTTTTGCTCAAATAAAAATATAAAATATTTGACACTATTAGAATATTGTCACGTAAATACATCTAATAGAATTTTTATACTCAACAATACTCACTGTTTAATTTTGTTTTATAAGTTTTTTTTTGTTTTTTGTTTTCAGAAATAAAAATAGCATATTTTACAAAATTTTTCATTTTACAAAGTAATTAACATTATTCTAAAATTATAACTACTCTTTTATCTTTCTTGTGAATATATTTTTTAAATAAGTGATGCTAAAAATTTTAAATTATATAAAATGATGTGAAAATATTAGTTTTTTGTATCATATAAAATAAAAAATTAGGATATTAAATCTCTATTATTATTTTTTAAATCTAGCATTATTAATTAATTGAAGTATTGTTACATAATATGTATCATACTTTATGTATGTTTTAAATTAATTATATTTTTTTTATCTTCAATTTTACTCTTATAATTTAACTTCTTTATTTTTTAAATTTCTTCACAAATCAAATTAATCATATAATCTAGACAAATTAATTTTATCAAATCACAATTATCACTCACAAATTAAATTTGATTTACATATAGAATTATAGAATTATCAAATACACTATATTTCGATTTTAAAAAAAAAATGGTATTTTAAAATATTTGTATATTTGCATACAATTATATTTTGGTAATTTTAAATACCTTTTAATTTCCAATCCCCATTTAGTTAACTTTAATGAAAGAATCTAACGATTCAGGGGTTATGTATAGACTCACAGAATATTTAAGAATAACAACCTTGGCGTCTTACCGTAATTTAAGTATTAAACAAAAAAAAAAAAAAAAAAAAAGAAGAAGAAGAAGAAAAAGTGGGAGGCTGACTGCGTAAGTCTGATCTTATAGGGTCTAATTGGATATTAGATAAAATTTAAGGGGTATAAAAGTTTTTCACAAAAAATATATCTTCAAATCTCCCCGCCCAATAGAAAATTAAAAAAACTTTTAACACTGCTTTTTTTAAGACGAAATCCTTTTTTGCAAAAACACTGATTTCTCTTCTTTCCCTTTTCACTTCTTACTCTTCTTTCAGAAAGAGAAATGGACGAAGAGGAGCAGACGAAGCTCATAGATCTCGTCAGAGAACTCGTCATTCGATTACTCTCGCAAAATCCACAAGACTCTTCAAACCCTGACTTCCAAAACTCTTTTCGCTACGCTCTCCGTATACTTTCCAGTCGATTGACTCCGTCCATTGCCCCAGATGCTGCTGCCATCGCGGAGTCCATCAAGCGTCGCCTCGCCGCCCAAGGTAATTCTTCTGATGCACTCACCTTCTCTGATTTGTTCAATAAGTTTTCGTCCAAAACGGGGCCCGGGAGTGTTAATAACAAATGGGCAGTACTTTATTTGCTCAAGATTATATCTGATGATCGGAAGAGTGTTAAAACTGTCATTCATTCGTCAAATTTATTACCCAATTTGGGTTTCAGTGAGTCGGAGTTGATCAATGGTTCGAGGGTTTCAAATGGAACAGAAGATAAGAAAACGGGTTTGAGAAATAATGGAGTTTTGTTGTTTAATAAGGATCCGGAGAATTTACGCGATGTTGCTTTTAGGGAGTATGCGAATTTGGTAAAGGAAGAGAATGAGGTGAGTGAAGAGGTTCTAGTGAGAGATGCGCTTTATTGTTGTCAGGGGATTGATGGGAAGTATGTGAAATTTAATGCTACTGTTGATGGGTATGTTTTCTCGGATTTAGTTAAGGTTCCGCGGGCTACTCGTGTTATGATTAGGAAGCTCTGTGAATTAGGTTGGTTGTTTAGGAAGGTTAAAGGTTATATTTTGGAGATTATGGATAGGTTCCCATCCGAAGATGTGGGGACTGTTGGGCAGGCATTTTGTGCTGCATTGCAAGATGAGTTATCAGAGTATTATAAGTTGTTGGCCGTGCTTGAAGCACAGGCTATGAATCCTATTCCCTTGGTTTCAGAAAGTGCTAACTCAGGTAATTATTTATCATTGAGAAGGTTGTCGGTTTGGTTTGCAGAGCCACTGGTGAAAATGAGGTTAATGGCTGTTTTGGTTGATAAATGTAGGGTTTTGAGGGGTGGAGCAATGGCTGGAGCTATTCATTTGCATGCTCAACATGGTGACCAGCTTGTGCATGAGTTCATGAAACGTTTGCTTAGGCGGGTCTGTTCTCCGCTTTTTGAAATGGTGAGGAGTTGGGTTTTGGAAGGGGAGTTGGAGGATATATATGCAGAATTCTTTGTTGTTGGTCAACCTGTGAAAGCTGAGTCTCTTTGGAGGGAAGGTTACCGACTACATCCAGCTATGCTTCC